>JACVVK020000832.1:7500-60040 GCA_018292915.2 Batillaria attramentaria
GAGATCTGGCCAAAAAAAAGTTTCTTGACGACAGAAGAAGAAAAAGAAGAAGAAAGTTTCACTCAAAAAAAAAAAGTTTTCTTTGAGTGAAACTTTCTTCTTCTTTTTCTTCTTCTTCCTTCTTCTGCCATTAGGAGTGTGAGAGCAAGCAGACGACAACTGAAGACAAATGGCCTATTCAAGTGATGTTCTGCATCATACCTAAGTAAAGGGTCTCGAGAGGATGTAATCCTCGGCTCCATAGTACACCTCTTTGACCTACAACTGCTGTACACGTACAGCGAATTCGACCTGCGGGAACAGCGATGCAAATCGCCATATTGTTTCTCCGAGTTAGCAGTTCACGGTATGCCTTTTCCTACCCCGGCTCTTGTCAGAAAGTAGAACTGGGAAACAACCCATGAGCCACCGGGAATCGAGTGAGCCAAGGGTGCTTACCCAAGCTCACTTAGAGCATTAACTCTCCATCCTCCATGAGCATGAGAACCAGTGAACACTGGCCCTACCTCAGTTTCACTTCCTGCTCACCTAGAACATCTGTCTCCTCTAGTCTAGCAGTATAGCATAATTATCTACTTTGAAGAAATTTTCAGTCTTTAGAGAGTAGAAAAAAAGGCACACAGTAAACTGCTAACCCTACTAAAAATATACTAAAATTAATTTCTTTTTCTTTTTGTGGCCGGATTGGGAAAAGCGGCGTTCGGCAGACCACGGCGTCGTTCACTGCCCAACTACTGATACGCGAGTAAGAGCATGTATCATGAAACCCCAGTTTTCCTCGCATTTGCAACAGCTGTGTTCCGTTCGTAACTTTGTTTATTTGATTGTTTACAGCATATTTATCCCGGATGAGCCCAGTTCATCATCTTGAAAGCAAGACACAGATAGGGGTGCAGCAGAAGTCAAAGAGAAAGACTGATAAAATACACGGTATCTCGCCAACCTTCAGAAAGGTCTCGAACCCCAAACTCCCCCAAAACACGACTCGCGTGTAACGGACCGCTCCGCCCCCTGAACCTGCCATTAGGAAGGGGTGACGATAGGACGAGAGTGATGATGAAGTGGTCGATCTTAACAGGGCGAGATGTGAGACAGCTGTGCTGGAAATGTTTGTAAACAGACCACCGAACTCGCCCCGCCGTTTTTCATACCCGTTCTGTCAGAAGATTTCCACTTCACACGAGTCGAGGTGTGGTGGAATTTGTAACATACAAAGTGTCTCACGCGATTACTGGCCCAAATTGCGATGCAAAACCTGCGGAATATTTCTTATCAAAGGAAAATGCCATAAACAACCGTCCAGAGTGTTTGGAGCTGCGGACTAAAAAGTTTCTATGGCAAAAAAAAAGCGTAGCCATTAGATTTAGAATCAAACAGAGTTTTTCTTTCAAGCCGCAAGTTCTTTTTTTGAAACGGAGGAAGTATTTTTACACACTTAGTTTGCATCTCTCGGGACAGGGAAAATATTCTTGTACTCTCGCCTTTGAAGCCCTTTTTCGAGCGAATCCGTGCGTGTGTGTGTGTGTGTGTGTGTGTGTGTGTGTGTGTGTGTGTGTGTGTGTGTGTGTGTGTGTGTGTGTGAGAGAGAGAGAGAGAGAGAGAGAGAGTGGGGGGGGGGGGTGAAGAAGTGAGGACAATAATTCCCCGTTGACGAAAGAAGTTTCTGGAAGCAAAATTAAACATCACACTGCGCACTAAGTGTACATTCAATGTTGAACGCACACGAAAAATTTCCATTCAAGTTCTTAATTTCTTACTTGGCTTATCGCTCCATCTAAATTCACCACCCCTCTCTCTCTCTCTCTCTCTCTCTCTCTCTCGACCTTTCGGCCGACCGACCCGGAGAGCGACAACAAATAACGCTAAGATATATGTAGCTTCAACTTTTCACCTCGCATTGTCTCTTCTGCTCCCCCCTTCCACCACCCCACCCCGTGACGATTGACAAGCAATACCAGAACCGAGTTGTGCACAATGAAGATTCCATTGTGTAATTTTATGTGCTAAATTCCGCAGATGCCCCTAATCGAGAACATGCCCTGACGGCGACGATAAACGTCAGCGTTTGTAAAGACACAATGTCATACACGAGAGGGTCTGCTCCTTTAAAAAAAAAAAAAACAAAAAAAAAAAACGCGCGTTTGTTTCGCAATCGTGCTGCGCTTTCATCAAATACCGATCCCTCGGGTTGTCTCCCCTTGTTACACGTCACCACTATCTGATGCTGTGTTGCGTGTTTTATGCGAGTTTCTGTTGCAAGATGGTGGGAAGTGTCGGGATGTTTCGGCCTAACGTATTGCGCGTGAAGGGCTGTGCACTCGGCCCGGGAAGAGAAGTGAAAGCAGCCGTTTGGAAATGGTATGAATTGTAATTGTGTGTGTGTGTGTGTGTGTGTGTGTGTGTGTGTGTGTGTGTGTGTGTGTGTGTGTGTGTGACAGAGAGAGAGAGAGAGAGAGGGGGGGTGCGGGGGGAGGACTTCCAACTAGAAAATATTTTTTGCGTACCCACATGACGTATCAGCAGTCGGTGTTGTAAAAGTCCCCTAGGAAGAAGCAAAAGAACTGATGAACGTTCTTCGTTCCAAGACAAAACCTGATGGACAAACACCGGAAGCCGGAAAGGTCCAGAGAGAGAGAGAGAGAGAGAGAGAGAGAGACCTATCCGGCCACAACATCATCACACCACCGACTTCTAACACCCAGCATTCCTTGTTCCTAGCCGTACTTCCGGTATCCTCAGCCCAAATGCCTTGAAGCAAGTTACACGGCATAGACACCACCCCTGATATACACACACTACGCACACCTCCGCCGTTTATGTTGACTGCAGAATCGCCTCAAGCTTGTCAGATCCTTGGCTTGTTGCACCGGGACCCCAACCTCTGCACTGGTCTCGTCTACCTACTACAGAGGTGCGGGAGTTCAATGTAAAGTGTTCTTTAAACGTGCAGAAAGATCTGAGAGGAAACACTTGGGATCTTGTGAGAGCCTGCTGAGAGAGAGGAGAGAGAGAGAGAGAGAAGTCTCGACACGTTGCCTGTGAAGTGGTTTCACGGTCGCAGCTTCCAGGTCCCAACGCAAGCAACACCACAGTTCAGATAAGGGCGAATGTCCTTATCAACAGGCCGAAAGCTTTAGGCTAGCTTTCAGAGACCCTTCCGTAGAACTCCTTTTTTTGTTCACGATGTTCTCACCGGCCGACACCCGGCAACAACAGACAAATGTTATCTGGACAAATGATTTCCAAACGCGGTTCCACACACTTGGGTTGGCGCGTAAAGAAAAGACCTTGGTATTACATATTACAGTGTGTGAATTAGGTTGGTCGGTCAGTATGGTTGGTTGCAGGAAGACTGGTGTTGACAAACCGTATTGGTACGCTCCCCCCCCCCCCCCCCACCCCGACCCCCAACCCCCCTGCAGTTTTGTTTTCAAAACCAGCATTATCGAAGGCCTGATAATCACGAAAGCAACACGGAAACTAAAACATTAAACAACAGATTAAAATCATTGTGAATAGTAAACGCTACGAGGAACCTGTGTTACCTTTGCCTTCACCTGCAGCTGCTCAGTTTGAACATCGCGCAGCAAACATCTACAAATGTGCACCTGTAAAACCACACCGAAACCCTTTGTGTAGCGTAGGTTTTTTCTTCTTCTTCTTTCTTTTTTTTAATACATACACAGTATAACACACTGGCACTATAATTCTTCCTCTCTCGGCGAGCCCCACAGACGGTATAATCCTGTCACAACAGCGCGACTTGTATCAGACGCAGCTCCCGTTTTGTCCTCCCCTGCACTAGGACAAATGGGACGTGCTAAAGTCATAAAATGCACGTGAAACACGATCCACTGACAAAACTGGGGACAGTCACCAGGCGGCGCCACCCTCGAAGCTTTAAAATATGGCGGCTTTCGCACTTCCTGTTGGGCAGCGTGCACGAGGCGTGTCGCCCGGAAAATGGCACACTTACTTACAGGGTCGATCTCCTAGGCGTGAAATAAGAATAACAATAAGAAAACTTCCGTATAACGAACTACGAGAAAATCATAAACCGTATTCATTTACAATTAGCTTCGAATCAGATGAAGGGACTGACTTCGGGGAACACAGAAGTTCGATTTCTGACATTGTCAATTTTTCCCCCTTGTTCTATGCGTGTTTGTGTCTATCTTCATTTTGACAAGTGCACTATTCACTAAAAAAAAAAAAAGGTGTCTCTGAGATTACCCTCGTGATGGGAAACGCGGGTCAACGAAAAGTGTTTTGTAGTACTCGAAGTCTTGAAGGAAATTAATTTTTCTTTTAAAGTTCATTTATTGGGGGGGGGGGGGGTGGAGTGCTGGTGGTGGTGGTGGAAGGAGGGAGCGCAGGTGGGGTGGCAGGGGGCTGGGGTGACAAGAGTGCTTGGACAGTGTCGTGAACGCAGCCTACAGGCGGGCGTGAGGAGTGAGTGCACGAGAAGCGACAGTGGGTGACAGAGGCACCTGCTCACTAGACTAGGCGCCCATCAGCCTCCCGCATTGAGAGTTACGACTTCCACAGCTTGCCCCCCCCCCCCCCCCCCCTCTCTCTCTCTCTCTCTCTCTCTTAAATGGTTAGTCAACGTTTTCCTGTTCAGTCTACTCTTTTAGTGACGTAGATCAGGAGACCCTACAGCGCCAATATGTGCCAACTCTGTGGGTGTCACTTACTACTGGGCTAGGTCAGTTGAGACTGTCAGCTGGTTCTAATGCAAGTACTGTGTGAAACAAACACATTTCTTTCTATTTTGGGTGCAATGTTTATTAGATGACCTACTGGTGGATGGAAAGGGAATTGTGGAAAGGGGGGGGGGGGGGATTGACTGACTCGTCTCGCCGGCCCTCTCCATTTTCATATCTTCAATGACTTCTCCACAAAGGTGTAGGCTAGATCCAGAGAGAGAGAGAGAGAGAGAGAGAGAGGATTTTTTTTTTTTTATGTGTACTTTTTAATTCATTTTACGTATTGTTAGTTAATAATTATCTACATGTCCTTTTAAAAAGTGTCTCTATAAAGATTTTGTAATTTTCTTTGAGACGAAAATAAACATGAAGCAGCATCCACACACACACACACACACACACACACACACACACACACACACACACACACACACAACACAACACAACACAACACAACACACACACAACACAACACAGAGGGAAGGAGGGAAGGGTGCTCAACTGAGCTTCATAAAGAACTGTGACCATGGAGAACACACACACACACACACACACACACACACACACACACACACACACACACACACACACACACACACACACACACACAGAGGGAAGGGGGGAAGGAGGGAAGGGTGTTCAACTGAGCTTCATAAAGAACAATCCATACCCACGTTCCAAATACCTCCAGGTAAGCAATACACTATTCAGAGAGCGGCACCAGATACGCTTGTACCAACTCGATGGCCGGATCTTGTAAGCTCTCCATGTCGACGTAACTCGCTGAGCCTTTCACACCTGTGTCGACTGTTTATTTTCTCCCGTGTCGGGCCCGAGCGGCGGTGCGGGGCTTTTCTGTAGACTGTGTATTTTGCCACCTCTGGTTCGGCTCGCTACTAACTTGGCTTTTGTTCTAAGGCGGGGTAGGAACCAACCGTCCGCTTCGGCGGTGAGATGTCGCAGGCCTGCGCTGTAGGAACATACCTTTTGGGAGCCAAGTTTGCAGGACTAGTTTGGACGGTTACGTTACGTCCACTGGCGGTTGCTGACTGGCAGGGAAGCGCAGGTCTTTTTTGCTGTTAAGTCGTGGGTTAGGGAAAGCCGGGGTTAGGGAGTTTAGCCCCGGGTTAGAGTCTAACCTCGAACTAAACTAGCTCTAGGGTTAAATTTTCTGTGTTTGTTTGTTTGTTTTTTTAAATCAGGAAGCGGGTCCATTCCAGCAAGGTGCCTAAGCCGTTATAGAAGGATTTTTCTCTTTCTTTTTCTTTTTTTTTATTTAATTTTGTTTTGGGGTTTCTTTTGTACTAGTCTGGGTTAGGCCCGTAGCCGTGGGTTAAATTAACCTCGAGTTTTACATACGGGCCCTGGTGGTGTCTCGAGGTCAGTGTAAAATCATTAGAGTTAATGTGAGTCCGTTCCCATCGACCTCTGTCTAAAATCACCGGTGTGACCTGAAGAGGACAAGACTGACGAGTTCCGACCTATTTCCTATAGGATCTCGGCTCGGGAAATGATTTTGCTAGGTCTTCTCAGTTTTGATTCAAGATGGTGTCTTTGGGCGCACACTGAGAGATCCGGCCTACTGATTATCTCAGTCTCAGAACATGCTTGACTTTGTCAGGTAGTTCAGCACTTTAGTGTGGTTGACTGTCTGGAACTCTTTCTCAATCGAACTCCGCCTTCAGCCCTCGCTGTCCCTGTTTAAATCCCATCTGAAGATATTTCTCTTCCGTCAAGCTTTGGATAGTTACCTTCTGTTGACTGATTCTGTTTGTGAGCACAATGCGTCGTTTGATGTCGCTGCGTCTGCCAAACTGGATGTCAGAGTGGGTGCAAACAGTGTGTGTGTGTGTGTGTGTGTGTGTGTGTGTGTGTGTGTGTGTGTGTGTGTGTGTGTGTGTGTGTTTCAAGCCCAGCTAGTCCTTGGCACTTAGACAGCAGAGCTCTATAAAAACTATGTATATTATTTTATTATTTATTTATGTCAAAAGAGTCCATGAAGATCCGCTCATAAAAGTTCGCCCAAAAAATAGTTTTGTCTTCGCTATGCTCAACGTCTGCATGCTTGTAAACATACGGCAACAGCAGCAACACCAACTCGAATGTTGTAAACCCACCTTAAAAAGTTAAATACTCTTCACAGACTTTCTTTCTTCTTCCTTCCTTTCTTCCCTTTTCTTTTTGCCTTTTCCTCTACTTCCTTTCTTGAAATTCTTGAAAACTAGGTTTTATGGGGAATGCAGAGAAAAGTACTTCTGCAAAACACAGTTTTTTTTTTGTTTCTTTCTTTCTTGGCATTCTAAAGTAGGTTTTCATAGGGAATGCAGATAAAAGTACTCTGGGGGGAGGAAACACAGTTCTGGTCCTTTCTTTGTTTCTGTCGTTCTTTCTTGCTTTCTTTGGCCCACAGACAGGTGGCGATTCCACCTGCACAATCCGGTGCCACCCCCAAGCCGCACTGGATGACAAATAACTTGATTTCTTGTGGTGGTGGAGGATCAGGTCTGGTGGTGGAGTAGTGGCCGGAAAGATAGACTGCAGCTTGCATTCACACATATATACATACCGGCCGATATGTACAGCACCAATACTAGACAAGAGCTGGATAACGCAAAGTTGGTGTGGCCGTGTGGTATGGCGAGTTTGTCACAGTGTTTACGTGCGCGCTGTAGTTGTGTGTAGGAAAGACGCCCGTTGTACTGTGTACCACAAAGGAAAGATTGCCATGGTTGAGAGAGAAAGAGAGAGAGAGAGAGAGAGAGAGAGAGAGAGAGAGAGAGAGAGAGAATCAATGAATCAATGAATCAATGAAGCTTTATTTCTCAACGGTAAAGATATTGACATTGTTGTCCACATAGTCATTTTACGTATCTGCCGTTGCTACAAACTACTGAAGTACTACATCTAAAGCTATGACTACGGAAAAGGAAGGCGTAGAAAAAAAAAAAAAAAAAAAAAAATGTCCCCCCCCCCCCACACACACACAGAGTGACACACACACACACACACACACACAGCATTAAAACAAATTAATCGACATCCTGATGAATATACAGTGGGGAGAACTATATGAGAAAACAAGTATGCAGTTATGGTGATAGAAAATGTCTTCCTAGTGGGAAAGATATGTGTTATCAGGAGACATTGATGTTTGCGAGATATTTGTAAAGACTGGCTTTAAAGGACGTCACTGAAGAAGCGGTTTTCAAATTACTTGGGAGTGAATTCCAAAGGGATGCACCTGCAAATGATAAGCTAGTCTTAAAAATGTCGATTCTCGGTTTTGGGATAAGGTACAGTTTGTTTCTGTTTCCAAAGCTAGATTCCGAGCGACAGAAAAAGTGAGACATATACTCAGGCGCTTTGTGATTCCATATTTTAAACATAAGTGTTGCCTTGTTGAAGCGTAACTGATCATTTAGACAAAGAATACCTGCCTTTTTAAATTTCTGGTCCGTTGTAACTGTTGGATCAGGTATCATTTGCTTTGCCGCTCTTCTGAGTAAGGAGTTCAGTCTTTTCAAATGAACCTCGCTACAACTATCCCACACCGTTGATGCGTAATTAACATGAGACCGTATATGAGCATCGTAAAACAGTTTTCTAGCGTCCGTGTCTGTGAACTGGCGTAATTTTGATAACATGAATAGATTCTTGGAGATAATCTTACAAACATTGTCGGTGTGAGCTTGCCACTTCAACTGGTCGTCAATTGTAATCCCTAGTAGCCGATGCTCAGACACTTGCTCAATGGGATTACCGTTAAGCAACAAGTCTAGTGACAGGGGGCGTAGCTGGTGTTTCTGTCTGGTAGCAATTACCATAGATTTAGTCTTTGTGGGATGGATGACCATGGCATTATTTTTACACCACGCAGACACGTCATGAAGGCTTCTTTGGAGAGTGCCAGCTGCGTCAGTAACAGAATTGCCTGCAGTGTGGATCGACGTATCATCCGCAAACAAGTCGCACTGGGCATTTTTAGACGTTAAGTGAAGGGGTAGATCATTAATATATAAACAGAATAGAAGTGGCCCGAGGACACTCCCTTGTGGTACACCAAACTTTACGTTTTTGAGAGAGGAGTATGACCCGTTCACTAGAACTTTCTGCTTTCTTTCACTCAAATAGGAAGTAAAAAACGAAACGGCTGATGCATTCCTGAGATAAAAATGGAGTTTTGAAATTAAAAAGTTGTGGTCCACGACATCGAAAGCTTTTTTAAAGTCCAGGAATATTGCCCCTGTTATCTGAGACTTATTCATATTAGACAGCCACGTGTCGGATAGTCGACTGAGAGCTGTGTGGCACGAGTGACTGGCACGAAAACCAGACTGAAATGGGTGAAAAAGTTTGCGCTGTTCCATGTATTCGGTGAGATGTTTATGAATGTGCTTCTCAAGAGGCTTTGACAGTACAGACAACAAGGATATTGGACGATAGTTATTGGGGTCAGAGCGATCTTTTGTTTTGGGTAGCGGGATGACTTTCGCATTTTTAAAACAGAGGGGGAACTTATTTTGTTCAATGCACATATTGTAAATAAAGGTAAGAGACTCTACGATGTATGGGAGAGACATTTTCAATAGCTGTGGGCTTATGTCATCTGGTCCAGATGATTTCTTGTTGGTCATGGTACTTATAAGTTTGCCCACTTCGTGAACAGCAAGAAAAGGAATAGAGAACGAATGTGTACCAGCAGTCTTTTGTTTACAAAACTCGGACAAGACCTCAGAGCAGCAGTTGTCTGAGTCATATGACCGCGATGGGAATAATTCCTCTGTAACGGATAGAAAATGATCATTAAAGGTATCTGCAGAGAGATCATTAGGAATAGATTGAGACCTATCGCTGCTACCACGAGTGAGCGTGTTCAGTACACGCCACACCGTGGCTACATCTTTATTATCTTTCACAGTATTACGGACAAAATTCTTTTTCGCTTCACGGACCATGAGCTTGACTCGATTGCGTTGCTGCTTGAATTCATTAAAACGTTTTTCCCTTCTGAGATCGTCCCTCAGAGCCATTGCTTGCATTAGTTCTTTTGTTAGCCAGGGAGGAAGCTTTTCGCTCTTTACTCTTTTTACCCGCAGAGGGGCATGTTTATTAAGAACGCCTAGGAAACGGTCATACCAAACTGACATAGCCGAGTCCGGGTCATTGGTAAGGAACACGTCTATGAATGAAGTGTTGTGAAGATCAGCAAGAAAAGAATCCTTTTTGAAATTTTTGAAGGATCTATAGTTGATAGTCGTATGGCCGTTTTTCTTTGTCTTTGGGAGTTTCATAGACCAGCAGCAGACAACGGGGAAGTGATCACTGACACTGAGGTCAGCAACATTCACATCGCTCACCGCCGCTGGTGCGTTACTATAAATGTGGTCTATTAGTGTTGACGATGTAGCTGTTACCCTGGTGGGTGCTGTTACTAACTGCACAAGACCAAATAAAGATGAAGTTGCAGAGAGAGAGAGAGAGAGAGAGAGCGTAAAATACTAATGTGGAAATTCACTACAGCCATTTGCAATTTTTGGCCATAATAATCGGTTACTTGAAAAACTTGAAAGAAACACAAGTGGATACGCTTGAACCTAGTCTCTGCAGAGAGAGAGAGAGAGAGAGTGTGTGTGTGTGTGTGTGTGTGTGTGTGTGTGTGTGTGTGTGTGTGTGTGTGTGAGAGAGAGAGAGAGAGAGAGAGAGGCTGGGTGGGTGGGTGCCGTTTGGGAGTTTAACGTCCTTTTCCAACACGTATGGGTGATATCAAAGACGGGGCAACGAGAAAAGGCCAGAACAAATATCTGGCCCCCTGAGCTTGGGATTCGAACTCACGACCCGAGCATTGAAAGTCAGTCCAATCATTCGGCTACCCCGGCTCCCCAGAGAGAGAGAGAGAGAGAGGGGATTCCCGAAAATATTTTGTCGGCATACCGTCCGCAATTCAAAACTTCACAATCTCGAGTTTACTGTACTTTCAGTATCCTGTCAGTGACCAGTCAACGTCAACATCTTACAATTCTCAGTGCCGCCGGCCTACTGACAATATACTCCTTGCGTAATCGATGAGAGAAGCCACGCTCTATCATAACTTAATTCCATAACTGATGAGCCCGCGGTTCCCTCCCGCCTGCCTGCAATACCGACCAGAAACGTAATAAATGAAGCAGGCGACTTCGCCGCCAATCTCAGTGACCGTCGATACTCATCGTGTCAGTAGTGTTTGCAATGACATTGTGTCACCACCACCAACAACAACAAACAGTTGCTATAGAAGTGTTGTTGGTGTATTTAGCTTCTGACATTGTCACAACACGAGAACCGCGCATGCCGCACGTCAAGTTCCGCCTTTCCGTCCACATGCGCGGGCCGAGATATATGCGCACCAGATGGGGGTGAAATGCACGTGTGTACGCATGCGCCGACACGCTTGCCCGAGCAGCACGCACTCACGTCCCTGCGCGCGCACGCATGAGCGCACACGGAGAATTCTTTCTTCATAAACTGTCATCGTGCAGTTATAATAAACACACGTATTTTGACAGGTCGCAGAAGGCGGCATGCCCTTGGTCCCTGTTCGCCCGCAGTGTGATCGAAAGCGTAACAAGAGGGTTGGAGAGGTATCGCGTTTCAGCCTTTCTGAGCTGAGCGGCGGACCCAGTTCAAGTAACGGAACAGATCATTGCCATTTTGACGATTCATTTATTCATTCATTTATTTATTCAGTTGCTCACGTTTTTGTTCTACAGTTTCTCTGGGGTTTGTTGTTGTTGTTTGGTTTTTCTTTATCCCATTTTTTTTTTAATTTTGAGTTCAATAAATACAGTCTTACTCAAATACATGCGGTTATTTCTAAGTGGATTTTGTTTTGTTGTTGTTGTTGTTGTTGTTGTTTGTGTATGCCGTCCAAGTTGTAGTTGTTGTTGTTGTAGCTGTTTTTCGGTCTTCATCTTCTGGCGACTTCCACAACTACAAGAGGCCTTCAACTCTTTTCTTTTCTTTTTTTTTTTTGTCCAGTATGTTCAATATCCCTTTCATGAAGTTGTCCAAAATTCAGTCACGCGCCTCCGCAAAGCCTCAGTTTCAACTGAAAATGACACACGTGAGCAATACCCGTCCAACACCTCACAGCACACACATCAACAACACCAGCAACCCAAAAAAAAAAACCAACAAACAACAAAAAAACAACATTATGTAACACTGCTATACCTTCTCTCGTGAAAAAGAAGTTCATCCCAAAATTCAGTTACATGCCTCCAGGGTTTCCATTTTAAAAAAGAACCACCAAAAAAACCAAAGAACACGTGTCTGAAACATGATGGAGAGTTGACCGTCCGGAAGCTACGATTTCCCAGCATGCATGCTCCATCATCCGGCTAAAAATGGACATCCACAAGAACAACCATCACCGAAATTAGAAATGAATGGGGAACTGCTTGAAAACATCCGAAGGGCTACAGGCGAGGTAGAGGTTGAAAATAGGAGTCTCTCTGATCAGTCCTCTCCGACAAAGATCATGAAGACTGAAGAACTGGCCAGATGCCAGCACATCGTGCGGACAAGTTTGGCATCATCATCATCATAATCATCTGTCGCGAGCCGAAGATCTGGGGAAAACTCGGGAACGTTCGCCTCTCACAACTCGTACTCAAATACACACAGAGAGTCGGGGAGGTCGAGAAAGACTGCTGATCGTGACTTTGAGCTTTGCAGCTTTTTTTAAGAGGGATTTATTTCTTCGACCGACTGACGACAATTCTTTTCCACTATGCAGTATATCATAAGGTGATTAAACTTAATAGACAAATAAAAATAAATATATTTCACGTTGGGAAATGTGCACTGTCCAAGGGGTTCTTTTTTTTTTTAACAAGAGGTCACCATCCTCAACGTCGTCGTCATCATCATCATCATCATCATCCAGAGCCGTCAATATGACCTACATCAACTTACCTGCATAAGATCTACAAGCAAAATGTGTTTCAACACCCACGCTATCCGTTCATCGACCCTAGACACAGTAACTCCCTGGCATTATCAAACTAACCACGGCCTCCTACGAAAACTCCTACGTTTAAGTACATGCATACCCACAACTGTGACAGTACAGCAAGATCTTTCGTGACCGAACACACTCGCACTATCCAACCTTTCGCTGAAAAAAAAAAAAAAAAAAAAAAAGAAAACCCAGGAATGAAATTCGAACTCATGCTCAGCAGATACAGCGGGACCCCCCTCCATGTGCCTATTGTCTTTAACGGCCTCGTAAGCTGGGACGATGGGATTCGATGGCAAGGCTAAAATAAAATAAAATAAAAAGTAAATAATAAACTACACGCGACATGTCATCTCGACTAAACATACTGCTCATTCCTTCTTCCCTCCACAGCAGGGGAGTGCATCGTTCATCAGGGGAGGTTAGTCAGGAGCCTGCCGGACTGTTGACAAGACGCCAGTGATAAACAACGGTGATTTTGCCATTGTTTTTTTCCTGCTCGCGTCATTCAGTTTAATTAAATCCGGCAACAGGCATGAGAAGGTTGAAAAAAATCAAAAGGGGTTTGTAAGGCTGTCTCGAATGTCTCGAAGTAAGGACAATATATTCAGCCGTTCCTGTTGAACATTACGAAAATTTCCAGTGTATCAGATCTAACGACCAAGAACGCAGCATAATAAGACATCCTTGGCATAATAAGACATTTGGGGAAGAAAAAAAAAAAAAAGGACAGTCAAGTTGGAGGGGGGGTGTCGGGGGGGGGGGGGTGCAGAAACGGGAAGACTACTACAGAAAGAACAAGACAAAATCACCACACACACACACACACACACACACACACACACACACACACACACAACCTTTTTCTGTTTGTTTTTCTTTCTTTTCTTCTTCTTTTTTTTCTTCTTTTTGCTGTTGTTGTCGCAAAGGAACACAAAGAACATTTAATATCCCCCCCCCCCAAAAAAAAAAAAAAAAAAACCACACACACAAAAAAACAAAAAAAAACCTCACTCTCAAGGCCGTTGCTCTGGTTAAGACTTTTTTACAAATCGGTCACCACACTAGGAAAACATAAGAAAAACCCAAAAAAACAAATGCCAAACAAATGCCGTATCTTACCAGTAACGAGATTCATTTATCTGTAAGCTGAAACGAACCTAATTTGATTTCTCTGTGTTCAGGCGTTAATTTGAAGAATGGGTGAGATGAAACTGAATCTGCGGAACAAGAAACAACTGCTGGTGAACAGGAAACACTATACTAGCCAGAAAGAAACAAAGAGCGCACCAACATATCCCAACCGTTCCGACAAATAAGCGTCATCTAATATGCGGCGGCTAGGTACAGTGTTTTGAGGGATTCTTCAGGTTACCTCCTGGCAAATATGATACGAAACCAAAGATGCAGGCGAGAAATGCAAGACCAAACAAAAATACAGGACAAGAAAGGAGAGCGTGAAGGGACGAAATGGCCGACACTCTTAACTGAACCTTAGATTTCAACGAAACAGGAACAAAAGGCCAGTCGCGTGCTCGACACAGGAAAAGTGTAATATATGGATACATAAGTGGATACAATGCATACATAATTAAATACATAACCTATTTGCACTGAAGCTGAGCAGAAAATAACAAAACAGCTTCAAATTCGCTGCGCTTCGAAAGCAGTCTTACTGCACCAGACGTGTGCAACAACAACAACAAAATTCGCATCTCTAAGTGACCTATATCAAAACGCTGTTGGATCGTTTGGGGTAAGAACGTTTAAAGGTCTAAGTACTGGGTTATGTGAACGTCTGAAAGTGACCAGGCCCTCAGAAAATGGCACGGAATGTGAAGGGCCTGCTTCCTATAGTGATGCTTATAATGTATAATTATGACTCTGATCTGGTTGTAATCACTGGGAAAATCAAATCCTGCCCTATGTGCAGCTGCAAGCGTACGGACACAAATTGACCGTGGGGTCATGTTTGGTGTTTATTTGGGGTACCCTGTTTGGCGAGTGTGCTTGTCTGTAGTGATTTTTGTTGTCATGGAAAAGCGTGATTTTCGTGATTTTTGTGCTATGTATGTCAAGGTGCATGTCAGGCGGTCACAAAAAGAGGCAAGCTGCCAGAGAAGCTGGGACTTTCTGCACAGAGAATTTAGACTTGCATTTATTTTCAAATTTTGTGGGCTGAACATGTCAAAAGCAGAGGGGGGGGGGAGCCGAAGCACCCGGACAGAACCCCCGACGATCGGCCCGAAAGAACGGTGCCACGTACGAGAAGGAAAGATCCTTTGCCCCGAGTGGGACTCGAAGCTGACCTCTTGCACTGGTGACGAAGACTAGTCTCTTAACCACTAGACCACCGACCGCCCCCAGAACCACCGACCGCCCCCCGTACACTGAAGCACGACAACTACAACTACAAGATGTGCGTATGGTCTGCCAGTCTGCTAGGCTCCAAGCCCCGTTCTTCACGTGCGGTGATCTTTGAGCAAGGAAGCGAGGACAATAGGGCCGCTAACAGCCGCCAACAATATTCATCAGGATCGTCAATAATTCATCGCTGTCCTCTAACCCTCCTGGGTACATCCCCTCCTCTTTATAAAACTCTGTCGTGTAAATAGAAACAAGCGGGCCGTGACAATAGACGCGGTTGTGGCTGAAGTTTTGTGATGGTGGTTCTGGGCAGAGCGACGGGCGACGGTTTGTCAGGTACAAAAGGTTTTGACCGCCGGCTGCACGGAGAATACTCAGCTTTTGTGAGAGAATACATGTACGTATGTACAGTATGGGAACAGTGTGAGAATGTCGGTGTGGACATGCAGACCTCGTGAGATGAGTTCATGCTTCTTAAGTTGTGACGAAACGTCTGGTTTCATGGGACTGAACGTTGTGATAAGATTTGGTTCCAAGCAACAACAACAAAAAATCCTCTCTCTCTCTCTCTCTCTCTCTCTCTCTGTGCGGATTACTGTATCAAGCACTGTGCGGATTACTGTATCAAGCACTGTGCGGATTACTGTGTCAAGTACTGTGTGGATTACTGTGCGGATTACTGTGTGAACCACTGTGATGCCGACTGCCACTGTGTAGATTAGATGACACTTCACCAACAGACGGCCGTAATAGTAATCAGTTGACACGTCCGCTGTGTTTAATCTCTACTACTTCCACGGCATTGACTTTGCAGCGACGCTGCCTGTAGCAACTTTGTCTTTTAAGTGTTGGTTTTACTGCGCGAGGACTGTCCACGCGTGACGTCATTCTGAGTGACTCTGATAACGTGTGGAAACGTTATAACTTTTCTATTGTGTTTTGCTTTGTTTCCTGCGGTATTCTCAGTAGTTGTGGGCTCGTCTTCTGGTACTTTAGTTAACGCATGCCTATTGTTTTCATTTGTTGTCACCTTCTATTGACTCAGTACTGATTGACTATCTTATCCACTATTCCAGACCTCAGATATATTTGTAACATGACTCGCACCACCCGAAACAACACTTCACCTCCCATACAAAAAGTCAACATAGGCCACTTAAATGTGTACCACATATGCAACAAAATACCTGATGTCACTGTTCTTCTTAATCAGGAGAAACCATTCCATATTTTTGGTTTTACCGAATCCAGACTGAAACCTCGAATAAGCGACGACATCGTTGCGATTCAGAATTACTCAGTCATACGAAAAGACGCTGTTTCCCCCGGCCACACAGGCATCGCCGTTTATATTCATAACTCCATCGCCAGCTGTGTAATCCGACGTAAAGACCTTGAGTCGGATAACGTGGAGAGTCTCTGGGTGGAAATGAAATTAAACAAATCCTCCCCTACGTATATAGGATTCATTTATAGAAACCCAGCGGCTACGTTCACATGGTATGACGATTTTGTCTCCATGATGGACAAGGTTAATTGTTGCAAAGGTGATGTACACATCCTGGGTGATTTTAATATTGACTTGATGAAACCCACCAACACAGCATGGACATATACCTTCTCTTTATTTGGTCTTAAACAAATGGTCACGTCACCCACCAGAGTTGCATCTTCCTCCACTACGCTTATAGACCACATATATACTACTAATACCACGGCCGTGAAAAATGTACATGTACCCTCCATCTCCATTAGTGATCACTTCCCCGTATGTTTTTCACTGTCAGTCCAACGTGACAAGCCCATTCCCAAAACTCACACGTCCATTAGATACAGATGTTTTAAAAAGTTTAATAAAGAAGCCTTTCTCATGGACCTTGCCATTACACCATTCTGCGATGTATACCATTACAATGACCCAAACGAGGCCCTGGCGTGCTGGTACAGACTGTTCCTCGGTGTTTTAGATAAACACGCACCTATAAGAGAAAAAAGAGTAAAACATCCCTCCATGCCGCCATGGCTCTCAGATGACATAAAGAAGGCAATGAAGTTGAGAGATGACCTTAAAAAAGAAAACAAAATTGATGAGTTCAAAAAGCAACGGAACATGGTTAAATCATTAGTTAGAAGGGCACAGAAATCTTTCGCAGAGCAAATCATCGCGGATGGAAAAGACAGTCGGAATATTTGGAAAGCCATCAACATGTTTACCCGTGGCAAAAAATCAAAGCGTGCATTCATTCCATGTGAACTCTCACCGAACGATTTTAATGATCATTTTCTAAACATTGCTGATTCCGTAGTCCAGTCTAATCCCAATAACCCCGAAGACTATGTATGTTCTGAGGAACTCCGCAGTCACTGTCAGTCAGCAAAAGGAAGTTCTTTCTCTGTTCCACTCATGACCGTCTATGAAGTTGGGAAATCCATCTCTGCTATAAAGAACAAGGCGTGTGGTCCTGATGGAATTAACATTAACATCCTTAAGTTGTCACTACCCTACATTGTGGAATCACTCACGTATATTTATAATCTGTCACTTCATCACGGTATATTTCCGGACGAACTCAAGAAAGCCAAAGTAGTGCCCATTCCAAAAAGTAAAGATCTCCATAATCTAAGTGACTACCGTCCGATTTCAGTTTTATCAGTCTTGTCCAAACCACTGGAAAGACATATTCATAACCACATGCTCAGCTTCCTAGAAAAACAACATCTTCTAAATCCGCTTCAATCTGGTTTCCGCCCCCGACACTCATGCCACACCGCACTTGTCCGCATCGTCGACACATGGTTATCTGCTATCAACAAATCCCAACTAACTGGTGCAGTCTTTCTCGATCTGAAGAAAGCATTTGACTTGGTGAACCACAGCATTTTGTTAAAGAAATTGTCCATATACATCCCTGATCCTAAGACAATCTCCTTACTTTTTTCATATCTTCAAGGTAGAAGGCAGAAAGTCTATCTAAATGGCGCGTTTTCTAAGGAAGGTATTGTTAAACTCGGTGTGCCCCAGGGCTCTATCCTTGGCCCAATTTTCTTTTGTTTATTTATCAATGATATGCCCCTCTCACTCTCTAACCCTAACGTAAGCTGTGATATGTTTGCTGACGACTCCACGCTCCATGTGTCGGATGTGCACGAGTTCAAAGTAAATGAAGTATTGCAGCAGAGCCTCACTGAAGTCTCTCAGTGGTGTAAGGTCAACCACATGGTAATTAGTACCACCAAAACCAAAAGCATGCTCATAACAACGCGCCAAAAACAACAACGCAAACTTTCCCCTCTACGGTTGTCAGTTGGATCAGAGTCCATCGAGCAAGTCTCAAACCACCGTCTACTTGGTGTCATAATTGACGACCAACTAAAGTGGGAAACGCATGTTGATGGTCTCTGTAAGTTATTATCAAAAAATCTATTCTTGCTATCTAAACTAAGTCGCTTAGTTAGTCATGACACCTGCAAGCTCTTCTTTCATGCCCACGTGCAAAGTCACCTGGATTTTGCGTCTACTCTGTGGGACGAGTGCAGCGAAAATCAGTTCAAAAAGGTAAACTCCATTCACCGGCGCGCTGTCAAACTCTTACACTCGGGTAATTCTAGTACTGACCAAAAGTTTAAAATCCTCAAACTTCTTCCCCTAAAACAGCATCTGGAATTTAACAAATGCTTACTAATGCACAAAATTGTCTACTGCAAAGCCCCAACATATCTTCATCAACTGTTTAATTTCAAACACGATAAACAACACAACACAAGGAACAGTCTGCTCCCAGTGCCTCGTCCAAGGGTTGATATCTACAAATGTAGCCTGTCTTTCTCAGGGGCATCCATATGGAACTCTTTACCACTAAGTATCCAAAACATTTCCAAATTCACTGACTTCAAACAAATTCTACACGACACGCTCATCTGACCATGTAAGTAGAAATGTGTTATATGCATGTTTTCGAATGTTAGTGACGACTTTTGAAGTTCTTACTTGGCATACAGCCAATATCATCCACAAATGCCACGTGTGTTTTGATTGTTTATCATGTCTACTTTTCTCTTCTTCATTTCTTTTAGATAGTTAATACTTTTGTTTGTCTTTTTTCTCTCCCCCCCCCCCCCCTTTTTTTTCCCTCTTGTTTTGATGTTGTCTTTTTACCCTTTAACGTAGACTAGCAGGACAGCTTGTAAGACAGGCAGTAATGCCTAAATGCTTTATCCTGAATAAAAAACGTTTCATCATCATCATCATCATCTCTCTCTCTGTTGTGCTGAGAGACACTACCACATGTTCCATACAAAAATTTGTATGTAAGCTGTGCGTCTTTGCTTTCTTTGCTTCGTACGTAAAATGTCCTAAGGAGAACTTTAGGAAAGTCGTTGCATACAAAACTCGTCTTGGTCGGCGCTAACAAAGAATAGAAACTGACTGACAAGACTGAAAAACACAATTATGACAAATCCGCGGTGGGTAATGCAATTTCGCAATTTTCCCGCCGTCAACTTCGACCACATCCGCACCCGCTTGACGCAATTCCCCCTTTTTTCACCACACCAAGGGCGATAAATCTCTGGGACCCGACTGCGCATGTCGGCTGGACAATTCCCTCTTTTCAACCACCAATCATTTCCACTTAGCATGATGACGTCACATTCGTTGTGGATTAGCCGCGACAATGGCTGAGTGATTCGATTTGCAGGGTTGGCAGGTCGTTCCCGCGACCCTTCCCCCCTTCTGCGCGCGCATGACGTCACGCGACCTCGTGAGGTGGTGCCTCGGGCCAAGTCGAGGCTGTGAGTGACGAGTGTCCGTTATCGTCATATCCTGTCTTCAGTTTGGTCGTGACAGATGACGGCCCCAGGGAGCACCGATTCAAAACTCCAAAGACGCGAGGTGGGAGAAAGATTTGAAGTTCTTTCTTTGTTGCTCAAAGTTCTCCTGCCAGAGGACAGTGCATCTCGACAGGATCACACATCTCTGTTAAAAAAAAAATGGCTCAGGTTCTTTTAAACGTCAACATCGACTGACGTCTTTTTGTCCTTGGAAATGAAAACTCTTCAAGCGACACAAGCACTTGGGGACTGTATCTCGATCGAACGCTCAATAATTTTCCCCTTCGCTACCAAAGGCTGCGCCAGCTTTCAGCCGAATTCTTCCAAAATACACATCCTCACAAGCCTTCGTTGTTTCAAAGAAGGGAAATGTTCACGATTAAGTCTGTAACCAAAATTGTGATGGACAGCAGAAAAAAAGAAGAAGCTTTTAATTGTTTGTTTGGTCTTGTTTTGGCTTGTATTTTCGAACAGTACAGATGCGCTATCAGGAAAGCAAACGTTAGCCCCTTTCTCTGTACCCCCTTTCCCTCATCCGGCCACCTCCCCCACACAGGCTGGACACGCCCTCCACCCCGGGTAGGGGGGCCAGGTGCGATCTGGGTGGTAACCGAGACATCTCTTACATTATAGGAGGAGGCGGAGCTGAAAACCGACACACCGAGTATCGATTGCGCTCTTCCCGCGCATGCCCAGACCCTGAGACATGTCAATTTCCTCCGCCCTATGGAAAGGGGGAGGGGGATGGGGGGGGGGGGGTGAGCTCGGGTAGATTTCCACCTCCATCCTCCTCCCCCTTACAGCCCGTGGAATCCATCCATTCAGATAATTGATTCTATAAAGTTTGGCCGTCTCTGTAGGAATAACAGAAATTCACTTTGTTCCTCTGATTTGTTGGTCACTTTCTTTGCTTCGGACCCCCCCCCTCCCCCCGCCTTTCTCCCCCCCCCCCTCCTTCTCCTCACCACCCGCTATTCCATCTCCACTGGCTCTGTCCCACGCACTCAGTTCTTTTTTGGTTTCAGGTCGTAACCTTGCTGAGCTCGGCTTTAAGCTGCCATGGCAGACACTGCCAACCAAGGTACAGTCCTGCGCCTTCATTGCATGTGCCTCTTAAAGTTGCCTGTCAGACACGGGGCGCAAACTGTGCATTCCGATGCAAGATGAGTTCATTCCTACACACACACACACACACACACACACACACACACACACGCACGCACACACACACACACACACACACACACACACACACAAAAGGCCCACTGAACCACGCATTTGTAAGAAAACGGTGACAACGGTGATTCAGTAGAACCTGACCTCCATGCAGAACAGTTTATCACAGATCATTCTGTTTTTCTGAGTACGTGCTTCTCTTACACGTTCTGGGGACACCCCATGAAGACAAATATTCGACGTCTTCGGAGAATGACCCAAAAAATCAGATATAGGGTAATGATGGAAGGCGATCTCGTTCTTCGCTTTCCTAACGTCTTCTAAAAACACCAGTGCGCAAACCTTGTCTGTCACTGAGAATAAGGTCCACCGTGTCACGTGACATGAAGATGTCCGATGAGACGCTAATTTACGATGAGAAAACATCGATATCGCTCCATTTCGGCAAATTTCTCCAGAATCTCTTGATCAGCACAAAACCGCGATAGGCGAGGAGACCAGCAGGCACAGGGGCCTTCTTGAAGCGTTCCAAAACAAGCACCAAGTTTCGAGGAATCGGACGACCCAAACCGGCTCAATCTTACCAATGCTGATAGTTATACGAACGAACAACAAACGAACAAACCGACGAATAAAAGCCGGAACGAGCGCACGAACTAACCTTCCGTAAACAACGGAGGTGACTGACTTCACGTGAACATCCTGTCAAAATTTCAATCAATCAAGTTTTTCTCCCTCTCAACCTCCCCCCCCCCCCCCCCCCCCCCTTCCATCTCGTCCATCACCTCCAGGGTTCTACTGTACTCCCATCACACGGCAGACCTACCCCACA
This sequence comes from Batillaria attramentaria, assembly GCA_018292915.2. NCBI lineage: Eukaryota > Metazoa > Mollusca > Gastropoda > Batillariidae > Batillaria > Batillaria attramentaria. Next base: position 29,411 of record JACVVK020000832.1, read on the forward strand.
GGCAAACATAAAAAAAAAACGAAAATCTGTACTGTCTGTACGGGAGCTGACGATGAAGATCTAGCACTGGCAAGCCCCGAGCGTTCGTCAAGGGTATCCAGCACGCACGATGCTGTCGACTCTGCTGGTGGCCAACATGAAATCTGGACACAGACGGAGAACTTATGTCTTCCAACTGGGATGACCCTCATGATACAGACTCGGCCGCCAGGAAAGCTTTTTTCTTCTTCTTCTTCTTCTTTTTTCTCACACACAGCTCACGTCAGCTGGGAGTAGGTTTGACTGCTGGGTGTGTGTAGCTGTCTGCCTGCTTCAAGTTTAGTAGGAATGTGGGGAAATAGGTTATGACGCAGTTTCGCATCTGCGTCACAATCACCAGAGACCTTGCCGTAATTATTCAGTGCGCGGTCAAGGTCATTATATTTAAATGGTTCGTAGAGGAAGGGGGGGGGGGAGGGGGCTAGTTCGTTTCCCTACAGAATTTACATTAAGATTGAATAGGACCTGTTTGTTTGGTTACTTTTTGTTGTTGTTGTTTACTTAGCTTAGACATAAGCAACCTTTTGATATCTAACAGCGTTGTATCCTAAAAAAGGCTTACATTTTTCATCTAAAAAGAAATCACAAGTCTTCAAGTATCGTGTCAACCCAAGGCAGATGAAGCGAAGCCAAGTGTCTATAATTATGGTAAGTACACTTGGTTGGGGCAACAGCAAAAAACCCAAAACTGTTTTGTGTCGCCGAAAAAAAAAAAAATTATATTCGTGCACTTTATGTCAGTGGTCAGAGCTAACCTCACGACAAACTGCGGGTGAACAGACTTAAGACCACTTCACTACAGGTCAAGTCCTCGGCGGTAGGGAGAAAACCAGACAGAAAGAGTCTGTGTTCCAGATAGGCCATAATTTCCGCCAGCAAACGAACGCTTCAAACAGTTGTGCTCTTCACCACGCAAAAACAGGCCGTAAAAATATGAAAGACAGACAGCGAACGCCGTGAAGTGGAGGGCGGAACGAGAAAACGAAGAGGAGAGGGACAATAAAAATGGCGATGCTCTCCGGCCAGTTATAGACTTCACAACTTCCACGAGCAACCATCCTTGACGTCGCGTCCTGAGCAGGAAGGAATAAAAGACTAGCAAACTGTCTGAGACGAGCCTGGAAGCGGTGGCTTGAAAGGGACCAAGACTTCCGCTGTTCCGGGGGCTCGCCTGCCGTTTTATGCCAGAACTGTGGTTTTTGGAAAGTTATGACATGCACGATATGAGACCATGTGGTATGTGAGGGAAACTGCGTACTTTTTTTTTCTTTCTTACGTGAACGGAAAATGATGGGGGGGGGGGGGGGGGTAAGAAACGATGAAACAGGTTCGAGGAGAAAACAAAAACACAAAACCTAGAAAAGAATGCTGTAAAATCGAAGTTTGACATGCTGGTTACGACAACATCACGTGCGCCCCGCCCCCCCCCCCCCCCCCTCCACACCACCCCCCTACCCCCCACCCCCTTTTTTCCGGTACACGTATCATCCGCTGACTGCACTCAGTTCCCACCTTGGTAGAGCCCGGGTCATGAGTTCGGATCCCGCCTGGGTCAAATATTAATTTTGTGCAGGCCTTTTTCTCGTTGCCCTGCTTTGATATCACCCACATGTGGTGGCAAAGGACGTAAAACTCCCAACCACCCACCCAACCACCCACTCAGTGGCCAGCTCAGCTCTCATTTTAAGGGCGGTGTTGTTCTGCCTTGACTCGTTTTACTTGCAACAACGGATCTAACTGGTCAGGATAATTCTGTATAAGATATCTGGTCAACAGCACAGCGGCCCTATGTTCCCCACGGAATTAAGAGGCATAAGTCAAGTAAGTCAAGCACACGTTTTCATCATCAGTGATGTGCAACGGTAGTGCTTAGTGTCACTGACTGCTTCCAGACGTTAACATGACACTCCGAGTCAAGCAAAATTACACGAAAGAACACAAAATCGCGAACGGCTCATGGATCTGATTTTATTTTAAGCTGTATCGCACAACACTGTCTCGAAATTTAAGATCAGTCTTCACTCCCTCTCCCTCGAGTCTTTCTAGCAGAGACAATTCCTCTAACAGCTGCATTCAGTGTTGAGAGCAGAAATCCAAATACAGCTGCTTTTTTTGTTCTTGTTGTTGTTGTGCTAAATAAAATTATCAACTCAGTAAAGAAACAACAAGATAAACACGACTGTATTCTGCTCAGTGACACAAAACCCACTCGCAGGTTATCCACCGAAGACAGACACAGGACGTGTGAAGACTGCCTGGCGGTCTGTGACCCGCCGCCACTGTATGGACATGCCCGACACATTGAACCCACTTGCTCCTCCGCGAACGGATAATGATTAATTGGAGCAATTAAGTGTGATCGGACGCGGGGAAGCAGCTGCCAGGGACATGCTCTGCACGTGCCAGCGCGTGCTTCCCTGCAAACAATGTTTGACAATAATTGGGGACAAGGGAGGCGACCGTCGGTTGAGGCTATCGTTTGGAGTGGTCTGCCCTTCTTCTTTTTTTTTTCTTTTTTTTTTAAGCCACAACACTTGCGTTATGAATTGGACGATCGTAACAGTTTGACTATTATCTCTGTGGCGCAGTGCGGAACTGAATCTGATAATGGACACAATGTGTGAGATTGACGCGATTTCAAGGCCATTATTGAACGCGTCGCAAACAAAATGCTAACGACCATGAAGCTAGAAATCTCACGCACTGTCGCAGCGCACGATGAACTTTTCTTAGCCACTGAAGCTAAAAGCGAGAACAATACCTGTTAGAAACTCCAGTCAGTTCTGACTGTCAGTCTCAAAACAAAACGTAGACCAGTCAGGCAGTCTATGAACTTTTCAATCAATATTCATTGGAAATATCGTATATTTCCGTGGAAGTTTTTGGAGATGCGGATTTCCTGTTTACAATGTAGAATGTTGAATCCTGTCTTCTGATTTCGAGGTAGCTTGACAGTTGCCTGGGGAGCCGGGGTAGCAGAATGGTAGAGCGTTGGGCGTTCATGTTCAATGCTCGGGTCGTGAGTTCGAATCCGCGCTGGGGTCAAATATTTGTGCAGGCCTTTTTCTCGTTGCCCCGTCTTTGATATCAGCCATACGTGGTGGAAAAGGACGTTAAACTCCCAACCACCCACCCACCCTTCATAGTTGCCTCTCCAGCCGACTCGATAAATTAGTCTGCCTGACCCGATTCCGGGCTAGCGTATCAACATCGAAATGCTCGTTTTTGTCCATATTTCTCTTCAACCACAAGCAAACCGGGACCCGTATGTAGAACTCGAGGTTAATTTAACCCACGGCTACGGGCCTAACCCAGACTAGGACAAAAGAAACCCAAAAGCAAAATTAAACAAAAAGAGGAAGCGAAGAAAGGAAGAAAAAAAATTCCTTCTATAACGGCTTAGGCACCTTGCTGTGATGGGCCTGCTTCTCGATTTAAAACAAAAAACAACAAACAATTTATTTAACCCTAGAGCTAGTTTAGATCGAGGTTAGACTCTAACCCAGGGCTAAAAGCCCTAACCTCGACTATTACATACGGGGCCAGCAAGACATTTTTTTTTTGTGTATTTATTATTGTAGATGGAGCTGTGAGCGAAGGGGAGCCATGGATTCTGCACCTCCGTCCTACATTCTCCCACACCATTTAGTTCTGAACAGCCGTCGGTCCAACCTCAGCACACTTCACCACGCACTGTAGCGTATTTCAGTGAAGCAGCATCTTCTCTGTCTTTGGCCATGGACATACATGAGCAGCTGTCTGGAACTGCCCGTCTGCCCTCATTCTATCGCCGACGGAATCATTTGTCTCTCTGGCTCGGCCGTTGTCTCATCAAAATTTCCCCGCAGTTCCCCCCTATTTCAGGAGGGTGCTGTCATGAATTTTCTATCGACAGAATCCCGGGCGCGTGCGAGGAGGTCAGTCTGCGCGTGCATACGTTTCGTGCGGGGACGGGAGATAACTCTCTGGAAAGGGGGACAACTCGTGCAAATGCCAGCCCCGCAGGAACGTGTCATGCACGTCCGGTGTAGGCAGTTCGCTCGGCGGCTTTCGTTCAGATCTGAACCTATCGCTAGGGTTGTTTACTGGGCTGGGCGGAGTAATTGTGGGCGATGTTCTCACAATTCGCCAACTGCAATGATGTTAAAGACTGAGTTTCGTTCGATTCTGAAGAGACTCAGAAATGTCACAAGAACCTGCCAATAAGATCTCGCAATCACACTGAATCGTGTATACTCAGTATCACTATAGACGTGTCCTGTGATGGTACATCTCTGGTATCAGGCACGCAACGGTACTCAGCAACGTACGGGTTTCTTGGTTTGCTTCAGCTATAAGTTCCCTTCTTGCCGGCTTGTTGTGTGACGTTGAACATCACAAGCCAACTCCCACTGTCCATAATACTTCTGCACGAAACCCCGTCCTGTCCAATATTTGCCGAAACTCTTCTCTACTCTATTCCAAAACCCTGGGACATCCGCCGTTATTATACAGCAAACTTGATCCTGAGTAGCAACCGAACCCCCTCAGGAACGAAACCAACCACGATTTCCTCCAGAATATCCCTACAGCAAAAGCCACGGAACACACACACACACACACACACACACACACACACACACACACACACACACACACACACACACACACAAGGACGAAGCATTCTCCTGTCACAGATTCTGTGCAGCTCGTATCACCCAGCTGCATAAGGACAGGGAGGCACGAACTCTGCGTGTGAGGGGAATGACAACGTCCCCCCTCATCTATCGCAACCTTCGCCGCTTCTCCCGGCCCGGCATCAGATCGTCTTCATCTGGCAGCTAGGGGAGGAGGATCTGGAAGGAGACAGCCCCGTGTTTGGACATGGGGCTCTTGTCGGAGCTCGTCGCGCAGGGAGAGGAAATGGCGGGTGGCGCTGCGAGGTTTATCAGAAGCGGCCCACAATTCAGCTCATTTCCGGCCACGGGAGAAAACTATCACAGTCAGGCGCGGGGAATCACGCCTACAAGGCTCAAGTCAAACACCAAGGCGTTGGGAGACAGGGAGGAGGCTTGGGGGGACTTGGAGGAAGAGGTGGGGGGGGGGGGAGATGGAGACTGGCAGGAGGGGGGGTAGGACTGACACGAGGGTTTAAAAGGTTGATGAGGTTGGGGAAGGTGGGGCTGGATGGATCGATGTCATGAGACAAAGGAGAAGTACCCTGGTGACATGTCTGGAAGGTGGTCTTAGACACACTGCGGTGATGACGTTTCCAGCTACTCCATGCTTAGGCCTTTAAAAAAAAAGAAAAGAGAAGTCTTCACAAAGTGTTCACTAACGGCCAAGACACAAAAATGTATGCTCTTGAGAACATAAAACATTCCTTAAGGGACTCCATCCTCTGGTTTGTTTCGGGGTTTTGTTTTTGCTTTTGTTTTTTTCTTGTCTGTCTTCCCCTGGATGTCCCAAACTCGCGGAATACTGACTACATCAGCATACGGGCCATAAAATCACTTTACGGTCTCTCATTAAAAAAAATACTGCTTCCAGAAGCACGATCAAGCAGCATTAGCGCTACAGTAAAACTTGCACCACGTACCCCCTCCCCCTCAACATACCCTGTGTATAATATCTGTAATCCCACCCCCACCCCCCACCCCCCATCCTCCCTCCTCCCAGCTTGTGTATCCATAATAACAGCGTCCAAGTCTTCTCCCCACACCCATCTTCATTCTTCATCAGGCTCCCGATTTTATACCTCTACGTCCTAATACTTTTTTTTTATATACACCTGAAGCTGCATCACCCAGCTTTAAAGAGAGAGAGAGAGAGAGAGAGGCGTAAACTATCTTCATCTTCTACCTAGCCTCCCCCCCCCCCCCCCCCCCCCCAGCCTGGATGAGTTTTCGTCATCTTAGAGCGAGTGTGTTTCAGCGCGGTAATGGGAGCCGAAAATCATAAGCGATGATAAAAATGGGGTTATAATAGCCGGGGCGCATTTGGGAGGAATTTGCGCGAGGTATAAACGAGTTGCAGATCAAAAGCCCGAGCCGTACCTCCCGTAACGTACATGGAGGCGGACTATGGGCTAAAGTAGGGTGCGTCGGTTGGGGGTGCGTGTGGAGGAGGTGGTGGGGTGGGAGGTTGAAGGGGGAGAGGGCAAAAAGAGGGGGGGGGGCAGAAGGAGAGAGCCATGTATGAGAGAATGGCAATGAAGGTAATGAAGATCACTAGACCGCCTGCCGACATGACTTGCAAACGACAAAGCAAAAAAAACGAATAATTATCAGAAACTTTGAAGTCAGCTGGGCATGGATCAAGGAGAGGAGGAAAGAAATGACACGGGCCATGAACAAACTCTAACAACACCATTCTGAAAACTATTAAAAAAACATCCTCAGACCCCAAGCATGTAAGGAGAACAATAGCACAGTACATATGCGGACCAGCTTTACGAACAACTTAAAGAATTAACCCAATATCTGGGAGGGGGGGGGGGGGAGAGAACTGGTCTGAATGCAACTTGTTAATTGAACAATAAACCTGATTTTTTTTTAACCAAAAATAAGATCTCCATGGTGATTTCTCTAGACATTCCGCTCATAACGTCACTGTAAGATACCACTTCATCTAGGACAAAACACTCGAGAGCTGCACGTGCTTTTCATCTCGTGCCCTTGTGCCCTGTGTTTGTGGGGTAAGCGCAGATCACAAGCGTAGCGATCTAAGAAAATACAAGGAATGTAAAGAAGCTGCACGGCTGGTCGTCGCCAGGGGGGGAGGAGGGGGAGGGGTGAGGAGGTCGACAGGTGGGGGTTATCTGACTTTGTGTCAGAACATCTAACTGCATAATACAGTCTTAAAACAGTTGCCTAAAGGGCTTGCTTTTAGCATTTGCTTTACCCTATGAGAATGGTGCGCACAAACAGGGGAAACAATATTGATCAATGTTGTATTATTAGTATTATTTTACGCTAAGATCAGAAAACGACAGTGAGTGAGTTGGAACAACCCCCCCCCCCCCTCCCCCCCCCCCCCCCAAAAAAAAAAAACAAACAAAAAAAAAAAAACCGTACGACTATTGTGATTTCTACACTCACGTTTCGTGTGATACAATATTTCAGCAGCGCCACTTACTAAGACCTAACTTGTTTTTGTTTATAAAGCAGACTCTCTTGTTTTAACTCATTTCCTACCAAGTAAGTTTGGGGTTGTGCGCCAGTGGCCTCACTAAACAAATCATAATTAATTGATGTCTGCATGGATTTAAATTTGGCTCATTGGGAGTGTTGGACTTTGATTATACTCGTGTTTGCTGCAGTAAGAGCCGTCAAGGAACCGTTAATCTTGCCTGATTTTTGCATGCAGGGCCAAGACCGAGAAAGAGTCCAAAACGTGGGATACTCGAGTGCGGTACTAAATGTGCTAATATCAGTTTTAAAAACATTAACAAAAATTAAAAGACCAGTTAACAACCTGTTCACTTCTAATCGCATAGATACCAGAACTTTGTTTGTGACGCAAACTGTTGAACACTGAAGAAGAAGAAGAAGAAGACTCGTGGAACTGGCTAACGATATGACAGGAAAGAAAACAACCTCTGTTCCGTACACATCCCCGTGTTCTCACACTGACGAGGGGGTGGGACTTGGGTTTCTGTTTTCTCTGTCCCTTCTCCAATGGGCTCTTTTGTGTCCGGGTCCATTGTTGCCCGAATTAAGGGGTGTCTTGAGCCATTCTCCCGCCCCGAAAGGACCTCACCCGTATCCGGACGGCTGCTTAATCGGGTGGATCCAGAGAGCCGCAGACCGCTACCTGTTTTTTTTCTGGCTAGGTTTTCCGGCTGGGTGGAATTGCCCCGAGCCCGCACCGGCGGGGGAAAAAAATCTCTCCCAGCTTTTCAGTCTGTGTGGCTCAATTGTCCTCCATGAGTTTTCATATACTCAGGACTTTTTTTAAAAAGACCAAACTCCCTTTGCCCTTTGGGTGCCAAGCGTGGAGAAGGCGGGAAGGTGGGAGAGGGGTGGGGTACGGGTGGTGGTGAGACAGCGACAGGAAAAGAAAGAAAAGATTTTTTTTTTTTAAAGAAAAAGAAAAACATCATTGTACGCCTGCCTCAAGCCTTAGAGAATAAACGGCCGATTCATGAACAGAACTTTTTTTTTGTATGGAGGACGGGGAGAGGTCTAAGAGACAAGCTTGCCTTCTCTAACACGGCTTGATTCTTTGATTCAGGGTGACAAGTGACACATGCAAGCCAGTCGCCAGCGCTCTCTCCACGATATTGTCCATGTGCATGACACGCTAATGCCTGTCAACGATAGCTGCAGATATGATTTATTGACTACGCTCCAGAGGACCACCACCACAGTGGCAGAAAATGAACGCGATGATACGTAGTGAACACGGAAGTGAACGAGTTATAAACGACTTGCGTTTCAGTCCTAGCAACCTGCCTCCACTTTCCAATTTTCAGGGGGGGGGGGGGGGGGTAATAGCCGAATGGTAAAGCGCTGGACTCTCAACGGTCGGGAGTTCGAATCCCGGCTGGGGACAAATATTAGTGATGGCCTTTTTCTCGTTGTCCCGTCACCCATAGGTGGTGGAAAAAGACGTTAAACTCCCAAGCATTCAAACTGTGCCGGCACAAAGAACGGAGTAAAAAAAACAAAACAAAAAAAAACCAGCAATTTATTTAAACGGTATTCTAGTTTAAGTGCCAATCAAGCAGAGAAACACATAATTCAGATCTACAACCACACGTGGCACTAACGTCTCCTGATAATTTCACACAGCCAAACTTGTCTGAACAAGCGGCTTTGTCAATTCTCTGAACGTCACGACCAGATGATGCTGGGGTGGACATCTTCAAGAAGCTACCCTACAGAAAATCCTAAAGTAAAACTAGCATCTCTTATTGTCTCGACACTGTCAGGCTGCGAGAAGGCCGGTGGTGTTGAAGGGCAACAGTGCTGTGAGTTATTCTACTCGAAAATACGTAGCGTTGTAAAAGAATTAAGAGTGACGGGAGAGGGTGGGGTGGAAGGGAGGGTGGAAAGGGGTAGGGATGCGGGCGGAGGGGGAGGGGGAGCGGGGTAGGGGGGGGGAGGGGAAGAGGTGCCCTCAAGCCCTCCTGCCTTTCTTCCTACCACAACGACCACAACGGTGGCAACGAAAACACAGCCACGCCCCTTTCTCTCCCCTACCATTGTACGACACTGGGGGTAAGGTTTTCCTCGCCGCTTTGTCGCCTTAGAGTGGAAACGAAGACACGACGAGACGACAAGAGAGTGAGAGAGAGCGAGAGAGGTGAGTCTTCTCTGAGAGAGAGAGAGAGAGCAGTTCGTCTCACACAAGGATCTCAGCAATACCCAAGCGACTCCCTGAGCCTTCAAAACCGCGGTGGACCATTGAAGCTTCTCCCTTCTCCCCCTCTCTTTCTATGACAGTTCACGGGGTTTGGGGAGAGCGAAAGCGGTATATGATTAACTTGTGAAAGGATCCAATTTGAAGGCGCTTCGAGTCGAGATGCGTGTATAGGAGCCGGGAGATCCCGTCCCGAGGACCTTCGTCTCCTCCGTCGTCAGTCTTCGTGTTCTTCTCAAAGCAAGCAGGGTGGGCGCGATAGACTCAACGAAGCAAACGACTTGTCCCTCTCCTTAGTCGGCGCGCCACTCCAGCATGTCGTGTCGTTTTGTGAAGTACTTTTGTCAGCGACCGCCCGCTTTGTTGCCCGTCATATTCAACCCCCTGCTTTCTATATACGCATTCAGACGGTAATCCAGGGCTTTATGCCCCCGTCGATCCATTCCCGTACACACACGCACACAGAAAGATAGACAGACACAGCCTCCTTCTCATGTCTTGCCCCTTTTTCCGTGAAAAGATATATTTAAATGCAGGAGCGCGCGCTCGCCCGAGAGTGGGCGAAGTGTGTGTATGATATTCACATCTTGTGCACAAAAGAACCAGCACTTGTTGTTGGAGATGGACACGCTACGACAACGGTAGAAGTGTCTGTCGTGTTTTTCATTAACTGCGGGCAAAAGACTCCGCCACTGGTATTACAGCTTCCTGGTACCACGGAACAAAAAGGCCATTTTTATGAGTGGGAGTTCGAGAGAAGAAAAAAATGTTTAACCAGACCTTCTTTTTTTCCCAGCTTTCGCGATTTGAATTCGCGTTTGCATACAAAATGTTCGCGGTTGCAGAGGGATGATACAACACTGACAATAACGCGAGGATAACTGAGAGTAACGTGTCTGAACTCAGGAAGTTGGTTTAAACATTTTTCAAGTATTCATTGAAGCCGGATCACCGTCAAGCAGTAAACAGTATTACGTTGAAAAAGAGCACAACAAGTTAAACTTATATACGTGCTCATCTGAACCAGTTTACAAAAAGCATGGCGGAGAAACTGGCGTGGAAAAACTGACTGGACTGAAATGTAAAGACGTAGAGAGAGAGAGAGAGAGAGAGAGAGAGAGAGAGAGAGAGAGAGAGAGTGAGAGAGAGAGAGAGAGAGAGAGAGAGAGAGAGAGAGAGAGAGAGAGAGAAGAAAAGAAGAGAGCAGGTTGAAGAAAGGAAAGACTAAAAACCATATCAAACTTTACTGTGAGTGATGGTGGCAACAGCCCGTCCGCGTGGACGCAGGTTTAGAAATTTAAATGGCGAAACTCAGGAAGTTCAGTGAACTGGCCAGACATATGATTCATCTAGTGTTGTGCTTTTTTCCCCGTGTATGTCTGGAAATTCTTTTGGGGCCTGACGTTAGTCTGAAAAAAAATTTTATTGGCCTGAAATCATCCGCTGAAATAAAACTAAATCTTTTCTTATGCGCAAGGAAAAAATCCTTAAAACAGATGTGGCGAGCTGCGCTATGTTTTTTATGTTCTGGGTGTTAGTTTAACTTTTGTTTGTTTGTTGATAACTGCTATGTGAAACTGGTGCTGGAAAAAGTATACTGAACACGGTGACACAACGCACGACCAAGCAGGCAAAACACGCAAAGGAGGAATGACCTTATTGGAACAGCAGTAAATACCGATTAGAAAGAAAGGAAAAAATAAGGAACAAACAGAAGACGACAAACAAAACTAGGAAACAAGAAGAAGAAGGAGAAGAAGTAAACAAGATTAATGACAAAGGAAAAAAAAAAGAATAAAAACAACAATGAGAATAGAAATAAGAAATGAGTAAAAGGCGCACAGCAAGAAGAAGGGTGGGTGGGTGTTTGGGGGTTTTAGGTCTTTTTTCACCACGTACGTCACACCAAAGACGGAGCAACGAGAAAAAAATGCCAGCACAGTTATCTGGCCCCTGCCGGGAATCCCGGCTCCCCAGGCAAAAACAAAAACAAATACAAAGACAAGAATAAAACAAGTTCAAGAAGAAGAAGAATAAAACAAGCACAAGAAGAACACGAACACACAGAGAAGAACAAGAACACACACACAAGAAGGAGAACTGAAAAAAAAAAAAAAAAAAAGAACAAGACGACTGACATGAAACGGGACGACAGAAGCAAGAACAAAAACAAATACAAAGATGAGAATAAAACAAGTTCAAGAAGAAGAGAAAGAATAAAAACAAGTACAAGAAGAACACGAACACACACACACAGAAGAACAAGAACACACACACAAGATGGGCAACTGCAAAAAAAGAACAAGACGACTGACACGAAACGGGACGACAGAAGCAAGAACAAAATGACTCCCTTACCTGGATGACCCTCATGTTGAGCCCCGTCTCCTGCGCCAGCTGTTCCCGGATGTGACGTGTGGGTTTGGGTGTCGCGGCGAACGCGGCCTTCAGCGTCTCCAGCTGCTTGGCCTTGATGGTGGTGCGAGGTCCGCGTCGCTTGGCCCCGACCTGACTGTTAGTACCGCCCGCCGCGTTCCCTCCGGCCGCGTTCCCGTTGTTGTTGCCGCCGGGGCCGGACGCCGTCGTGTTGGTGTTGACGCTGGTCGTCCCCGCTCCGCTGGTGTTGCTGGCCGCGTCCGGGCTGGCCGCCATGCTGTCGTCGCTGTGGTTGACCCCTCCTCCGACGCCGTTGCCGCCCGCACCTCCTCCGCCGGCGCTGCAGCGGTCGCCGGGCATGTCGGCGGCGCCCAGGGCCGAGCACGGGGAGTCCATGGATGTCGGGCTGGCGTCCATGTCTCTGTCCCGCGGCTCTTCCTTCACCACGGGCGCCGGACTGTCCAGGCCGTGCTGGGAGAGAAGATGCTGCGGAGTGGCTGCTCCACCTCCACCACCGCCGTTGCCTCCTCCTCCTCCTCCTCCGTAGGGACCGTTCTGGGGTTTGTTGTTGTTGTTGTTGGGTCCGCCGGCGGTGTTGTTGTTGAGGAAGGTGTTGTTGTTGTTGGTGAGGCCCAGCAAGGGTTCCTTGCTGTCGTGCGGACTGCCGTCGTCCAGAGGGAAATCCTTGTCCGAGACGTTGCCCTGTGTGTCGATCCCGCTGTCCAGGTCGCCGTCGTCTTCTGCGTCTGAACCTGAAACAAGGGTGGATAATTTTTTTTTTGAAATTGTTGCAACGTCGTCGTAATATCATCATCATCATCATCATCATCGGTTGTTTGGGGATTTTTTGGATTGTTGTTGTTTGTTTTGTTTTTTACCTGTTTTGTATTTTTGCCTGTTTTTTTTTTTTTTTTTAACCTGTTTTGTTTTGTTCTGTGTTTTTTTTTTTTTTTTTTTTGGTTGTTTTTTTGTTTTTTTTTGGTGGGATTTAGTTTTTGTTTGGGTGTTTGTTTGTTTGTTTTTGTCGGCGGGGGGGGGGGGGGGGGGGGGAGGGGGTGTTACTTATTTGTTCTTCTTCTTCTTGTTTTTTTCCTTGTTGTTGTATTTGTTTTTGTTTTCTTTTTCTTCGTTTGTTTTATTCTTTTTCTTGAGATTTTTCACAGCGTCACTTGTGATATCAAGTGCCAGTAAAAAAAAAAAAAAAAAAAAAGGTTTGCCGATGAAATCACAAGCATTACATCGTCGTGCAATGTAGCACTCGTAATTCTGGTTGTCACGTTCTGCTGACCAGTAAAGCCCCAAGCTGACGTACGTGTGCAGTTTGCCTGCGGAAATGCTGTTTGTTTTTATTTTGTTGTTTTTTTTTTCAGCAACTTAAAAACAGAAAATGCAGAAGGGATTTTGCTTCGGAAACAGGTTTCTTGGAAGAGCGCAGCAGTTGCTCCAGCAAGAGACATACATAACGTGTCTCTGCCCCAGCAAAAGAAAGAGAGGAAGCAGTGTTCCTTATTACGCACATGTGCGTCGTTTACGCAGACATATCAGAATCTGAAGAGGAGATTTTGAGGCTGTACTTCACTGAAATGACCTTCTGAAATTGACAGAGATGGTCAAAGTGACTCTCAGTTTTGAAAACTTCAAGGAACACTGAAGAAAGAAAGAAAGAAAGAAAGAAAGAAAGAAAGCCTCGGACCTGTCCACCATCACCACCACCACAACCACCCCCCCCCCCCCAAAAAAAAAAATAAATCAGAAATACATTTTTAATTACCAGAAACTTTGTAATAAATCCCTAAACAAAGAAACCAAAATTTCTCGAAAGACGCACGGAATTTTATCATACCCCTGAACCTAAACAAAAAAATCAAAAACAAAAAAAAACTATAACAAAAAATTCCAGAAAAAAAGAGTTCCAAAAATTAACACAGACCCGTAAAAGAGCGTGAGGACTTCACGCGAACGAACGAGTATAATTGTAGCCCGACAACGCCACTTGTTGTTCCCAGCCCCACCTGCTCACCCGACCAAAGTCCCTTTACGACGGCCTCGCTGGACCCCACACTTCTCTGACATGGACCCTACTCCAGCCTCACAAAGTCCACTCAAAATGGCAGAGAACGGCGCCGAACAAATTCAGGTAAAATGATTTTTTTAAACGTAAATGACAAGATCAGTGCTTTCAGCACATGTGCATCCCTGAAAACTAGAGCTGTTCATGTGTTTTTGTTTTCCCCTAGTACTGACCATAGCTTCGAAACCTGATTGAAGATAACCGTTGATTCATTGATTATGGGGATACGAGCGCAGATTATTTATTTATTTATTTATTTATTTATTTTCTTTTTTCAATAAAGGTTTGTTTTGTTGAAGTATGTTTAAGAGCGATTTCAAAAGAATTCCGCCATTATTTTTTTTTTCAAGATATGCAAAGCTGAACGGAAACGTCCCCAGAACATTAGTAAGTGTAAGTATTTTTTTTATCCGCATTCCTTGCTTGAATAAACCTCGTTGTCATTTAAAACGCGCGAGATAGAATAAAATAATTATTTTTAACGTAAATGACAAGGTCAGTGCTTTCAGCAGGTGTTCACTGAAATAAATAAATACCCACCCACCCACTTCGCAACCACTGAAAGTGTGTCATTTCTCTTATACAACTTAATTCATTTCATTGACCAAAAAAAAAATGTGTTTTCGTTTCCGTCTGTTTGCGTCTGCAAGCCTTGGGTTGAGAACAATATAAGGGAAAGCCGCGAAAACAGACAAAACAAATGCGTCTTCAGACAGCTGGTTCTGGTCAGGCAGCCCGCGCGGCTAGCTTGAAAAAAGTTCCACACAAAAATAAACTTGTTTTTTCTGTCCCAATTAACCGATAACCACTCAGATTGGCTGCGCCTTGAGCAAACAGTCCGTTCAGATAGATAAGAAGCCAGCGACGCATGTGCAAAAAAGTACAAGCAAACCTAAGCACACACGGCGTGTGTGTGTGTGTGTGTGTGTGTGTGTGTGTGTGTGTGTGTGTGTGTGTGTGTGTGTGTGTGTGTGTGTGTGTGTGTGTGTGTGTGTGCGTGCGCGCGCGCGCCTCTCTCTCTCTCTCTGTTTTGTTTTTTTGTTATTGTTTTGTTATTGTTTGTTTATTTATTTTGTTTTGTTTTTTGTTTTCTTCTTTGTACCCCTGAATGCAGAATAGCAGGACAGCCTGTAGGATAGGCAACAATGCCCAAATACTCTATCCTGAATAAAAAGGTTTCATAATCATCATCATCATCTCTCTCTCTCTTTCTCTCTCTCTCTCTCTCTCTTTCTCTCTCTCTCTCTCTCTCTCTCTCTCTCTCTCTCTCTTTCTCTCTCTCTCTCTCTCTCTCTCATCTCTCTCTCTCTCTCTCTCCACTATGTGGTGGAAAAGGTGGAAAAGGACGTTAAACCCCCAAACACCCACCCACCCTCTCTCTCTCTCAAAAAACCCCAAACACCCACCCACCACCCTCTCTCTCTCTCTCTCTCTCTCTCTCTCTCTCTCTCTCTCTCTCTCTCTCTCTCTCTCTCAAAAATATTAATTTAACGACATTGCAAAGGATCACAGAATAAAGCAGAACTAAAATAATACGGCCGCTTTGCACACAGCGTTTAGGAGAAACGCTTACTAAGAACTTGCATTTAGGATAGTTGTTCTGTTTTTGTTATTACCTCCTTCTTCTTCTTCTTCTGCCATGTTATGTTTTGCTGCGATCAATGATTATGTCTGAAGAGGCCCTTGCAAATGACACAAAGCGGCCAAACATGACTGATTCAAGTGGACGGTTGGGTGTTTTTTTCCCACCCAATAATGCGCTTCATTCCAGTGTTCTTCTAAACAGGCCTCTTCGACTCAAAAAAAAAAAAAAAAAAAAATTCGATTGATATTGTCTCATGCCGCAACATGACTTAAAGGAACTGACGGCGTCGGTAGGTTGGGACGTCGCAAATGTTATTGGTTGTCTGCAAAACGCCCTGGTTTTAAAAGGTTTCGGGGTCGTACACCTAGTTTTTTAATTGAGTAATGAGGATTTTCAGACAGAAAAAGGGTTTGGACATGAGATACGCTTGTGTTTACATGATTTATCAATACTGGAGCGGGGAGAGGGGGGGGGGAGAGAGAGAGAGAGAGAGAGAGAGAGAGAGAGAGAGAGAACACAAGACACAGTGACTAGGACGGTTTGAAATTTCAGACGGTAAAAACGAACGGACAAGGTGTCAGCTGGAACAAGCCAAATGAGCACGAAGGAGGAGGGGGGGGGGGGGAAATGAAACGGGGAAAGGGGGGGGGGGGCTAAAAATTGTCAACGGATAAGAATATTCAGATCACTTTCTTTAAAAAAAAGCGTTTCAGCCATTTCTTCGTTAGGTAACTAAAAGGCCAGAAGGCGACAATTCTCCTATAGTTGTCATCTTCCTTGCAAAGTGTGTGTGTGTGTGTGTGTGCGTGCGTGCGTGCGTGCGTGCGTGCGTGCGTGCGTGCGTGCGTGCGTGCGTATCTACGTGCGTTCGCACGCCTGTCACTGCACCCAGTCTACCCTTTCTTATGGAAACTTAAAACCCCTTGTGCGCATCACAACATGAACCCTCTCCAGGTCGTTTTTCACGTGCCCGGACTTCGCCTCGCCTGCCCCAGCAAAGACTATGAGACAAGGACGGCTCATAAATACATCGCCACAGATGCGAGGGGGCGTGGCAAAGGGGCCGCTTTACCTACGTGCATCCTTCCCTCCGCGACAAACACCCAGATGTATGGGGCAGTAAAAACATAGCGCCGCCTTTTTAGCTTGATGTGCTTTAAATTCTGCCCGGGAAATCGACCCCCACGAGCAAAGCCCCCGTGTGTAAAATACGGTTAAGCGTAAGGTAGAATTTAATACAGCGCCGTTGTGTTTAACTCCATGTATATGTTTCGCACTAACCGTTTCGAAGTACAAGTCAGAGAGAGAGAGAGACACACACAGAGAGAGAAAGAGAGAGAGAGAGAGGCGAGGGGATACTAGAGAGATAGACAGGGAACACGGGAACGTTGCGTTCTGAAAATAGTATACGGGGAAAATGGAAGAAAAAAAAAAAAGAGGGAGAAAAAAATAAAAGATTTCCAATTATTCTCTCCTGAGTAGCAATGTTCAAGGCTGAGGATGGTTCTTTATCTACTGCAAATGTCGTAGTGGGAGGAGGGGGGGGGGGTGACGGTGAGGGGTTTGGGGAAGGGGGGGGGAGGGGAGATGAAGGGAGGGTGCTGGCAGGATCAGAGCTAGACATGTATTCAAACGACACCGGTGGCAGAGGAGACGGGGAATAAAAACCCAAGGACAACTTGACAAAACAAGCAGTTCCCTCCCATAGGCTCCACCCACTGTTCCCATCCTATTAACCCTAAACCTCTTCCCACCCAACCCCCGTCAATCCCCCTTCCCTACCCAATGCAAACTCCACCCCGGCTTCAAGCGCATCTAGTATATCCCACCCGATATATTCTCTCAGAGAGAGAGAGAGAGAGAGAAAACAGTCCCTCCCACGAAACTTGTTTACCGCACGATCTAACGCGATTACAGATCTAAAGCCAGTTTTGCCAGTTGCAGTAATTACAAAATCAAACTGACGTAAAGATCCCGCTAGAGAACACGCATCACAAACAGCACAACAGCGAACGCCCGAACGCCCCCACTTCCCATCATCAGTCTCCGCGCTTCACGTGCAGTTCAGTTCAATGCTGCGTCAGTACAACACACACACACAAGAGAGCAGCATCCAGCAACTCGCCAACCTCCCTTTTGGGCCCCGAATAGGAGCTAGAGCGCAGAAGCAGCGCGGAGAATGAAATGCCTGTTATTCTGTAATCAGGTTAGCGGGTCCCTGAGGTGCTCCATTGCAGGGGAAATTCAGTGTCCTATCAACTGAAAATCTCGTTAGCTTTCATCGTGATTTGACAAATTAGGCACAAATTATCATCTTTGGTCGCGCGGGCGCGCTGTGTAATCACCCAAGGCGGGGAATTTAGCGCGGCGCAAATTGTCAGGGAGCTCACCACTAGGTGTCTGGGAAACACGCTCTGGAAAACTGGGATGGACGGACGGACGGACGGGCGATCAGTCCTGTCCTGTCCTGCCTGAGTTCTTGCAATCCTGTTATGTAGGGGGTTGTAGCTGCTGTGTCAGTACATCTATCATGTCCGCGGCCAAAGGGGGAGCCGAGGTGGCCGGAATGATAGAGCGGTGGACTTCTAATGCTCGGGTCGTGAGTTCGTATCCCGGCTGGGGCCAAATATTTGTGCTGGCTTTTTTTATCGTTGCCCCGTCTTTGAAATCACCCGTGTGTGGTGGAAAAGGACGTTAAACTCCCAAAACACCCACCCACCCTGTCCGCGGCCGAAGATGGTGCATGCTGACGTGTTTTATAGACAAGTTTGATTGGTTGTTTGGAGGGATGGAGGGTGGTTTAAACGCCAATAACTCCACGAAAAAAGAACTGACAAAGGTAAAACGGACAACCTGAAAATTTAAAATGAAATATAATGACAAAAAAAAATTAAATACGACAGCACGAACAACATGCGACGAACAGATCGGGTTTTCGTACTGTGTACTTTTGTTTGGTTTAAACATTTTATTCAATCACAATCCGCCGTTAAACAGTATTAGTATTGCGACATAACACAGCAAGTCAAAAACTTATAGGCGTGTTCATGTGAGCCAAGTTACATACATGCATAGCGAAGATATTGCCGTTAATAATTAACTGAGATGAGGAAACGTAGGGAAAAGGGGACAGGACGAAGAGAAGACAGAAGAAGAGAACATATCAGACTTTACTGTGGTCAAAATGCAGTATGCAGTTTGTTTGTTTGTTTGCTTTTCGGGGGAAAAGGGGTGGGGGTCTCGGGTTTTTGTTGTTGTTGTTGTTGTGTGTGTGTGTGTGTGTGTGTGTGTGTGTGTGTGTGTGTGTGTGTGTGGTGTATGTGTATGTGTGTGTGTGTGTGTGTGTGGTTGTTGTTTTAGGGGTTTTGTGGGGTTTTTTGGTTGTTTGTTTGTTTGTTTGTTTTATAATGGTGCAGCATAATTATGTCCTCTGTAACCCCCCCCCCCTTCCCCTAAAAACAAACAAAGGCCATACTACTACTACTAATAATAGAATATTTATATAGCGCCTAACCTTATCTAAGCTCTAGACGCTTTACATAAAATACTTATTTATTCATATTAAGACATAAAAAAACACACAAAAGACAGATAAAACAAACAAAGACAGGTAAAACTGACAAAACAGATAAAAACTAATAAACACACACACACACACACACACACACACACACACACACACACACACACACACGTTCCCTGCGCACACGCACTCACACCAGCAGAACGACAACATGGCACGGCTATGAGAGGGTGAAGAGATGGGTTTTCAGTCGGGACTTGAAGGTTTCCTTGTTTGAACTGTTTCTGATTGTAAGAGGGAGCCGATTCCAAGTAGCAGGGTACTAGTGTATAGTCAGGGATCCCTTTAAAAACTGTTCAGTTCCCACACTGACGCACTACACGTATTACACCGACAGTACTTGTACCGTAGATTCCTCAGTCTTACAGGTACACAGAGTCTACATCACAGGACAAAACGTTATGGCCCGGTAAACTTTATACTTCCCGAAAACTCATAAACTCGCCCGACTAGAAACTGATTCCCCGTTTGATCCCCCCTGATACACACGTGCCGCCCTGTAAACTCTAATTTTATTGGCGGACAGCCTGTGCGATATTGTGTGATACTGTGTCAGCACGTCGGGTGACATTTGTCATAATACACCCCCAGTGCAGGGCTGCGTTCGTCGCACACGAGAGACTTTTATGCAGTTTCGGATACTCGTGTGTTGAACCGGCTGTAAACCTTTCTGCGCCATCTGGTAATAAAAACTTTTTGTTTCGATGTCAGTATTCGACAGGTTCACCGTGTGAGTTTCTGGGTGCTGTACCTTATCTAGTGTACTTGACTTTCTGGTAGTTTGTAGTGGTTTGTACGAATGCAGATGAAATTTTGAAATTATTTTCTGTAAAATTTTCTTCGACTGCACGCTAACGAAGTAGAAAAAAAAAGATACTTCATTGGTTTTATTCGCCAAATAGTGTTTGTCCTAATATAGATGCTCTCTTATCAATCTGTTTTGTTTGTGCGTAAAAATCAGGTTTTTCCTCCTATGAAACACACACACACACACACACACACACACACACACACACACACACACACACACACACACACACATACACACACACACACACACACACACACACACACACACACACACAGCATCAACCTTCACCCAACTCCCCGGACACTAGACTGAGCTTTTTTCCACACAAACCCCCCAACAAACTGGGCAAGCCAAACCAAGCACAGAAATTTCCGAGCAGATGCGCGTCCTCGTGTCACCATGGCCCGGGGGTCTCTCCCCGAGGGTGGGGCGCACAGATTGAGTTAGCCGCACGGCCGGGAACATCGTCAGAACAAGAGAGGGCGGAGGAGGGCACGCTGAGAGGGGAGGGGGAGGGGAGGAGAAGGGGTGTGGACAGGGGCAGAGGACGTGGCATCGTGGGGAGACAGCAACTGTTGTGTGGATGAAGAGGAGGACAACAAGGCTTTTACCCCTGGGGACCAGGGGCCACAAGGACCCAGGGTGAGGAACACAACAGAGGGTGGAGGGGTGGGAAGCTAGGAGGGTAAGGTGGTGGGGGGAAGGGGGAAAGAGACAGGAAGCAAATGTAAAGGAAGAGGAGGGTCCGTTTGTTTGTTTGTTTTTGTTATATATAGAGAAGATTCGCATGATCTGACTCTGTCAAGTTTAGGCTAGGTAGATGGGTGAGTGTTTCGGCGTCTAACGTCCTTTTCCACCAAGTAAGGGTGATATCAAAGACGGAGCGAGGAGGAAAAGGCCAGTACAAATATTTGGTCCCAGCCGGGATTCGAATGTGAGAAGCTCAGAAGAAGAAGGGAGTTTAAAAAAAAAAAAAGCTTATGACGCAAAACCTAAATATCCAAAATCGGTTTTGTTCCAAGTGCGGCCTACCGGAACGAAGAGTGGAACTGCATAAATAAAAGACAGATACATATATCTTCAACGTAGTCGAACCAATGCGGATCAAAAGGCCGACTTTACAGGCGGAACCGGCAGACACATTAATATTACTGACTCACTGGCAATTAATAACACCCATGCGGTAATTAATAATAATATTACCGCGAACGAAAGATAAAACTTGATTACACTTTGATAGTTTTGTAGACTGTGTGTACGAAAAGAAAGGTAGGTTAGTTAGTTAGTTAGTTAGTTAGTTAGTTAGTTAGTTAGTTAGTTAGTTAGTTAGTTAGTTAGTCAGTTAGTTAGTTAGGCTTAACGCCGCGCAAACGTGGGGGAAAAAAAGGAGTCAGGGAGACAACATGGAAACGAAAATAAACAAGCAAAAAAGAAAATAAAAGCGACATAAAAGGGACAGAAATCACTTAACATTCACAAATAACGGCACGGGTCAACGTTTCGGCTTTCGCCTTCCTCAGGACACAAACAAATCAGAAACAAAACAAATTTCGTTTGTGTCCTGAGTAAGGCGAAACCGAAACGTTGACCCGTGCCGTCCTTTGTGAAAGTTAAGTGGTTTCTGTCCCTTTTATGTCGCTTTTATTTGCTTAACTTGTAACCACTTCGCAGTCATTACCGTTCCCTTTTCTAAACAAAAAAAAAAAGAAGAACCAAATTGACATCTCTATCACACGAAACTGCTGACGGACAGACAGTCCGTCATTGAGTTGACACAGAACGTCTTCCTACCGCAAAATCCCAAGTGCCGGATTCTACAGTAACAGAACATCTCACAACAACGTACCGGATGGAGAGAGTACACACACTCCAACCCCGCCAGCGGCCGGCCGCCCGGTCCTATCATAAAACGGCAGCGCTTTCAAATACCTACCCTACACCCTCTCCACCCAGCTTTTGGAAACTGCAGAAAAGCAAACACAGCAAACACAAACAAAGACAGACTAGCAACAGACGCACCATAAACGGATTTCACGCCAGCCGCCCGACAAGGACACGACACAGAAAAGATCTGGAGGGGTGGACTGGGGGGGGGGGAGGGGGCGTGGCTGACGGTTAAAGACCCTGGGGCCACGGAAAGGACCGAGAGAAAAACCCTGGGCGCGAATTCTCGGGCAGCAAATCCAATAAGGACCAAACCGCGCGGCCAAATGTCATAAGATTGAAGGTATAATCGAATCTACCGCACGAGGGCTTCGCCACGCTTTCTTTCCTCGGCCTGTGCGCGTGCTTTTTTTTTTTTCTTTTTTTTGGCACAATCCCTCTTCTCGTCCAACATGGTTTTCTATTGTGCCCAATCAACAGTGAAGAACGGTGAGTCCGAGCCTTGAAGAGGCGCATCTCTCTCTCTCTCTCTCTCTCTCTCTCTCTCTCTCTCTCACACACACACACACACACACACACACACACACACATACACACTTCCGAGACTGTCTTGTGAAACTGCGTCTTGGCATACTACCCTTCAGAGGAAGTGCCTTTAAGAATATTGCCGTCTGCGCCTTTTGCACCCAAATCGCATTGTTATTGTGAAAACACTTATGAGGATGAAAACCATACTTTTGTTTGTTCACTGTATGAAAACATTCACCAGAAACATATTATTAGCCGTGGCTACCACTTCCTAAAAACGAAACCGCTGTGAAAATGCTAGAAAATGCTGTAACATGCAATAAACATCAGAGAAGAGTACCTGGATCACTTGTCTGTCTTGAATAATAAGGTGTTTGGACATGAAAATTGTAAAAATAAGTTACCCTGTGTTGAACGGGTCAGTGGCCCACAACCATAATTATATATTCGAGCTCGAGTTCAAGCTCTCTCTCTCTCTCTCTCTCTCACACACACACACACACACACACACACACACACACACACACACTGGCTTACGGCAGGGAATCGAACCCCAGCACTGACAGTCTGATGTTTGACTAGTTCGGCTGTCCTGGCTTCTTTGTAGGTAAAAGCAACAATGAGCTCAGCCTACGGTACACCAAATACTGACACAAGCGTATTTTTCTTTCGCTTCGTCAAGTGGCCTGGTTGAATTTTCAACATAGGATTAATGATAATACAGACCAAATTTGAGTACCAAAAAAAAAAAAAATCCACAACAGACGGGTCAAGTTAAAGCCGGTCGCAGTGACCTTTCGGGTCAAAACGTCTTCAAAGCAACGGACACTAACAATACTCTCTGATATTTTGTTATTTCAATCGGAGAACACGCCAGATGATCCCAAAAGCCTTCAGACACACATCCCTCGGACAAATTCAAACGGGCCTTCTGAAGGGACAATGCCCCGCGTTCCCTGTACTTCATGGTCGGTCCGGACAATGACCGGAACCAAAGGGAAGTCCACTACCAGTACTACCGCACCCACAATCAGCAAACACACTGACCATACCATCCTCAGACCCCAGTCGCCTTTGAACAGCCCCCCTCCTCACCCTGTCCAAATGTTTTCGTTTCCACCATCTTGAGCGTCCAGGAGCTGCCATCCTCGGCCGCGTCTTTCAAGTCTGCGTGATGGTCCTTCTCTCCCTCATAACATCTTGTCAAGACGACTTAGGCGCTGCCTCCGCACGTGCGTGCGCGCGTCCACTCAATATTCAAATGCACGTGCAATCGGGCATGCGGGAAGAGGCCAACGGAGGGCCCGAGAGCGTGCAGCGATGCAGTCACAAGCCTCTTTCTCCCTGAGGCAATGGTGATGGGAAAAACAAACAGCGCCTTGGAGAGGATGAGAATGACGGGGAGTGACTTCCTGGTATTGAGAGCTGTGTGCAAACTCTTAATTTTCAAGCGGTGATGGTGTGTGTTGATTCTTGGCCATGTCCGTCAGCGTGGATTATTCAGAATACCGAGATGGTAAATCGGTACCGTAAGCGGCCACGCTGGTGGTACACTACAACAGTGTTTAATTTTGGAGAAAATATCTCTTGTCGATGCCTCTCGTATTCTGAGCGTGTTGAGAGCGTACTCTTGATTTTCAATTCATGAAACAGCACAACAAACAAACGTTTTTGGTCCTTCATTGTCGGGAAATTCTTCCGGGGAAGCGCGTCGCCGTGGTGCAGCGTCGCCCAATACCTAGCCTATTTTTTTAATTTTGCTGGGGGAGGAAAGGTGAATAATCCGGAGAGAAAACCCGATAAGCAGCCCGGTAGCCAGGAAAAACCGGTACTACATATCACAAGCTCGACCTGGACTCGAACGCACGCTCCGCCGTGCCAACGGCCGTTCAGCAGCGCAGCGACCAAGTCCAACACTCTACCTATTAGGCCACACTGCAAACAGCAAACAACCCAGCAACAGACACACTACTTCGAAAGCTCTCCCACTTCTTCGATCTTTTCCAGAAACAAGCTGGTTTAGAAGAGAGTTGTTTGGTCGGCAGGCGGGAAAAAATTGACGCCCATATCCACCAAGTAAGTTGCCGTCGATGCTTCTGTAACTTGGTCCCTTTTACAGGTAGGGGTGTTAACCCTACGCAAACCCATTTAGCCTCTGGGAGAGGTGGTCCACATTCGTCTGACCTCTACCCTTCGACCTGTCCAGCTTGGGTGACCCTGCCAGGAGCATGTGCTCCCGCTGGCATAGCTCTCCGGGTCATCGAGGTACGCAAGCCACTACCCTACGACAAGGGGTGGACCGTGTAGGGCCACCAAGTAAGGGATGACACAAAAGACTGGACAAACGGAAGACAAAGCAAGCCCAAACTGTCGACTTCCACTAAGGTGTTGAACTCTGTTGTTACCGGTATTCCACACTGGTGAACATTGAACGGCAAAACCTTTAACAGCTCAATACGGCACACGTCAGTCGGCCAGAACAATAATTAACGTTAATCCCGCCGCGTCTGCCGCCGAAGCTGGAACATCCTGCTATGCGATTTCGAGTGGCGAACATGCGCGCAACGAAAACTTGAAGGGCCTCGATCACTGAAGCGTAAAAAATCCCGTTGTTCTAACCGGAACAGGTGCAAAGCGCGTGCGCAGTGACCTCCAGCCTCGTCAGTGTGCCATGGGCCTGTTGTACGTGCACGGCTTCTGGAGCTCCAGGCTTTATTTGCAAGACGACACAGTTTCAGGAAAAAAAGAAGAAAGGGACATTTGCTGAGCGCGAGTTTGGTGATCAAGTGGGACTGCTGCAGCGAGGCAGGTTGCACGTGCGCTTCCGCGCGTCAGCTGGCGAGAGCAGCTCCGGACTCTTTTCACGGCGTGTTCCTGTGGTACAGCTTTGAGGTGGACATCATGGCTGTTTCCGTCAGTGGTTACGCGGTTCTCAGTGTCGCAAAGCCAGCGACATCCCGTCCCTGTTTTCAATGCTAACATCTGGATTCAGTGTCAGGTGACATGTCACTGACAACAAATAATTAAAAATGAACTAGCTGGCTTGCAGGAGTGGGGTGGAAGGGAAGAGAGAGGGGGGGGGGGGGTATTTGGGGTTTAAGGTCCTTTTCCACCCAAACACCCACCCACTAACTCGTCTAGTTTTGAGCCTCAAGGACTTCAGTCTTCTCCTGTATGGTACAGAGGTGTGTGTGTCGGGAGGGAGGGGGGGGGAGACGGTTGGGGGGGATGGGTAAAGAGGTATTCGCAGGGGCTTGGTGACCTTCATTCATCCACTTTTCAAAGGGACCCAGAGACTAGGCACCCGAGAGGACAGAAGTGGGTAAAACAAACATTGGGCCAGGTATGTTCCACGGCGGAAGGAAAGGCTTTGCCCCGAGACAGAAAAGGTAGGAGAACAGTGTGAGTGACGTAGACAGTAGAGACTCTCTCTCTCTCTCTGTATATGCAGTATATACACATAGTTTGGGTTCGTGTTGACAAGGTCATTGGGTCTGGATGAAGTGTGTGTGTGTGTGTGTGTGTGTGTGTGTGTGTGTGTGTGTGTGTGTGTGTGTGTTTGCGGGGGTTGGGGGTATTTTAAGAGTTTAACGTCCTTTTCCACCACATAAGGATGATATCAAAGCCGAGGCAACGAGAAAAAGGCCAGCACAAATACTTGGCCCCAGCCGGGAATCGAACTCACGACCCGAGCACTGAAAGTCCAACGCTCTACCATTCGGTCACCCCGGCTCCCTATGTGCAGTGTGTGTGTGTGTGGAAGGGGGGAGGGGCTGAGGGGAGGGGGAGGTGTTTCTGAGTATATACCTGTTTACTTGATACATGCGGAAAATCTCGAGTTAAAGTGTTTGACTAAAATTATCTCATGGATATGAAAATTGATGACAAAGCAAAAAGCCACTACAGATGTTGGCAACCACTGGAATACACGACAGAAAACACACACACACACACACACACACACACACACAGTGGAGTGGCTGTAGAGGAAGCTTTGCTAGGAGGGGGCTAGGTACAGAAAAGAATGACAAAAGCGAAGGAGGCCCGCGAACGCTATGTGACATTTGACTTTCCGACGACCATCCAGTGCAGGTCGGGACCAAAGCAAACTCCCCTCTCCGCATCCCCAGTTGACAGCGGGTCCCTATCGCCCAGCTCCTCCGCCTCGTTCACCCTGCACGTGCAGCACGCGGCCCCGACCCCAGCACGAGGGCACTGGCTGCTGTTTGCACGTACCCCGAGGTAGGTGTGCGAGACAAGGTTCCCACCCCACGGGAGCATCTCGCACCCACGGGCAAGCTCATCTCTGTCGCTGGGTTTAGGCGCAGTTTGGTGTCAGAAGTGGTATAGCCGGTGACACAGGAGTTCTGGGTGCAGAATTCAATGGGGCACGAAGTACTAGGGTACGCATGCGACTGTGACAGTTGGTCGTTTTGTGAATGAAGGGGAGAACGGGTGTTTCTCTCAATGAAACAGCAGGCCGTGACAAGAGCGCACAGAGAGAGAGAGAGAGAGAGCCAGTAGATCCCATAACTTAATAGGAAGAAAGGTGATCAATGAATCACTCAAACAAACTGCAAGTATCGGTTTTCAGAAAACAATGTTTGTTCCATGCTTGGAAAAAAATCGCATACTCATATGAACCAACTCCTCAAGAAAGGTAATGAATGCATGGGTTTGATGGCCGGATCCTGGTGGTAGTTCCCCGAGAAGGACAGCGAAGAAGAAACAAAATCTCCGAAAGATCCTACAGCGGGAAAAAATCAAAATTGAACTGATATCTCACTGGATGGCAGCTCTCAAAAAGACAATAGCTTGGGATGAAGGGAGGCAGATGGAAAGCGCCGAAGAGGGAGGAAAAAGCCAGGATGGCAGTATTGAATGGGCAACGATGCCACTCGCTGGAAATTGGATATGTCCCTGTGGAGAGCCTTCCTGTAACTGAGAAGCCAAAAAGTCCAGGCAGACTCGTGCGATGAGAGAGAGAGAGAGAGAGAGTCAGTCGTGGTCTAGTGTCCTCTTAGCTACAAGATAATAAAAAAAAGTCTAAACTGGATGAACAGTGAAGCAGGAAGTGTGAAAGTCGTCTGTCAAAAAAAGCTTAATCAATTCCACCACTGACCTCCCTCCCACCCCCACCCCACCCCACCCCACCCCTTCTCTCCCGCAACACCATCACCTATCACACACAAACACCTCTACAAACAAAATCCTAAACTTTGTCAGACTAAAATCGCGTCATTTGAAGTCCACGTGCGTCATTTCGTGTCCACGGACACTTCTTCAGCGAGTGAAATTGGAAGACCAGAATCAGTGTGTGCCCAACAGATCAGCGTAACATCCTAAGCCTCTTCCCTGCTAAGCTTCTCAACGACAAAAAGAGAGAGAGAGAGAAGAGAGTAGCCTCGTCCCATCGGTAGTCTGGTCAAAAAAAAAAAAAAAAAAAAAAAAGGATGAAGGAAGAGAATCCTCCAGTCCTGGCCGGTTGCTCCGGTTCCAGCCGTGGTTGTCCCTTAGAGAACGACGATGAAGCTGGAATGAGCTGAGATCGATCCCTTGTCAATGCCCTGGGTCTGCCGGTGTTATAGCCACGAATGGTGAGACGACAGAGCTGAACGGCCACCAAAAACATGGAACTGTACAATGGAAGGGGGGCAGCGGAGATGTTACCTTTCTCTCCATGCCCCAACTCGATATTGGAGAAGGGGTTGGGGGGGGGGGGGGTTACATTCTGGTTAAGTGAGTGAGTTTTTCGGGCTTTAAGCCGCGCAAGCACCAAAGACTAATTCGCGGCTAAGTGTGCCCGCACTACGTGAAAAAAAAATGTAACGTTGGACAAATGATGCAAACCGGTCTACGGGGCAGTGTAAACCTAGCACATGCGGGAGACGCTGCACCTTCATGCTAATTTATCGAACTCTCGATTACCAAAAAAAGCGTAGAAAATACATAGCAATTACAACTAGGTACAACAAACAGGAATACTAAGCGCATATCCAGCAAATAAGATTACTACCAATGATACAAATGTAAGGTGGATGGGTGGATGTTTAGGAGTTTAAACGTCTTTTTCCATCACGTGTGGGTGATATCAAAGACGGGGCAATGAGAAAATGGCCAGTACAAATATTTGGCCCCAGCCGGGATTCGAACTCACGATCCGAGCACTGAGAGTCCAACGCTGTACAATTCGGCCATCCCCAGCTCCCGATTAAAAAAAAAAATGTGGGTGATGAACTCTTAAAGAAGGCAGTGGTTCCGGCGATAAAGTAATAAAAACAATTAACTATTCGTTGAAAAAACAACGGCAACAAGAAAGATGAATTTAACAGACTGCGAAGTAAAAATCTACTCACTTTGACAATATCGAGCAAACCGAACCACAACACCCCCCACCCCCACCACACCCCCCACCCCCCCCACCCCCCACCCCACCCCCCAAAAAAGAAGGAAAGACAATGAAGTGAACGATACAAGATGGAAACAGCACACTGAGAGGGCACACACTGGAATTTATTCGCAAGGTTCTTTCACAAGAACAAGAAAAAAAATCTAGGGGGAACAAAACAAACAAAACCGATGGATAGAAAGAGCAAAGGAAAGAAGACAACGACAAAAAACAAACAAAACCGATGGATAGAAAGAGCACAGGAAAGAAGACAACGACAAAAAACAAACAAAACCGATGGATAGAAAGAGCACAGGAAAGAAGACAACGACAAAAAAAAATAAATACAGCCCTAGCCTGAAAGGGAAGCAGGCCAGCAATGTCCACCTTCCCCCCTCCCCCTCCCCCTCATCAATGCTCGTTGGGTCCCAGATTAAGGTCCAGGATCGAATGTAGCGGGCGGAGCCGGCTGTGTGCGAGGGTCGACTACGGTCGGCCCCTTATCGGGTTTGGCGCAAGAATTGTCTTCCAATATTGGCACTAGGGCGCTTCATTTGCTCTAACATGGCGCGCTGTTTGCCGCCCTCTCTCCGGTTTGTTTGCCGTATTAAACTGCCTGGTGCCTGTCAAGTAGATAATACAAAATCGATGCGGATATAATCGTGAGGGAGCTTCGGAGGCGACGGGAGAAGCGGTGGCTGGAGGAGTTGTCTTCGTGAGACGCGAGAGTTGTCTTTCCTGGAGCGTGGTATTTCCGGTTGATTGAGGCGGTGATTTGTAAAGACAGAAGCTCTTCAAGGTGTGAGGACAAAATCGATTATCATCATACATTGCATCAATGTGACCAAAACAAAACAAACAAAAAAAGAAGAAAACTACCACCAAAAAAAGAAAGGGTGAATGGTACCACTTATGGGTGATCTCATAGACGGCGCAACGAGAAAAAGGCCAGCACAAACATTTGACCCCAGCCGGGATTCGAACTCACGACCCGAGCGTTGAAAGAAAAATAGAAAGAAAAAAAAACTTAACAACGTGAAGAAGTGCACAGTATCGAAAATGTACTCTAATTTCGAACTCAAATGCCTCCACACCAGCGCCACCGCGGCTGCAGTTCAGTCTCGATCGAACTGAGAAGACAGCCGTGGGGTCAGTCTGGATCAGCAATGACAGCAATGCCTCATGAATATTCATACTCATCAGCCCTTCCCCCCATGAACGCGAAATGTCGGTGATGGAAACGCGAAAGCAAAACATTCCTTTTAATTGTACGTATACGGAGAACGCGACCGCCTAGGCGTTAAAATGTCCACTCTGCAAGTCTGCTTTAGATGTTGTAGTAGGGTTAGTGTGACTTCACAGTGCACCAGAGTGGATGTCCCTGGTTCTTACTGCACGTGGTAGCAGAACTGTTTGGGTAGTAGGTGTCAGCAGCCACCTTTAAAACGGTTTTTGGTCCGGGTGTGTTTCAGGATGACCAAGTCCAAACTTCAACGCTCCGTGGCATTCGCACCTACCAACTACTTTAATTATAGTAGAGGAACCCTCCAAAAATGTTTCCAGTTTCAAACCGTTCAAGAATTTTGGGATGTGCAACTGCCTCTTAAGTTATTGGGGGGAACCTTAAACTCTTTTAATTTTAACCATCTTTTATCCACTGGACAACAGACTCTGGTCAAAAGCTGTTCGAAAAACCTATTCTGGGAGGGAAGTGTGTGTGTGTGTGTGTGTGTGTGTGTGTGTGTGTGTTGGGGGGGGGGGGGGAGGAGGGAGTTTTCAGAATGTTTGAGCATCGGCTTTTCACAGGTCTTTCTATTGTCACCATCTCCAAGACAGAATCTTTAAATCCCCTCCTCTACACTCCTCCCATCCCCTCCATCCCCTTCCACCACTCTTTCCAAGTCGACTGACTACCTGTGTGTTGTTGACCTTCCCCATCGACTGCCTGGTCCGGCCCCGGAGTTGGTTGTGTGTGTTGACCAGGGAAGTCAACTCCCAGACGCTCTGTTTGCTGTCGGAG
>JACVVK020000833.1:0-50000 GCA_018292915.2 Batillaria attramentaria
TTTGGAAATGCCTTAATTATCTTAGCCGTACTCACACACACACACACACACACACACACACACACACACACACACACACACACACACACTTTTCAAGTCACGTGACACATAAGAACTTATCCGCCGTGACTACTACTACAACGAAACGAACGAACGCCGCAGTAACAAACGAACGAACGGACGGACAAACCAACGAAGGAACGAACGAAGAACCTAGTGAACGAACAAATTCAACAAACACTGACTTACCTGTGATGTTTGTTGGCATTCCGTACCGTGTTTCGAGAAGGAAAACAAGGTTGGGCTGTGGATGTTTTGCAAATATTCTGACACCAGCTAATATTCGATATTTTGTAACACTCGCATCAGCCGTCCTTTCTTATGACCACTTTTTTTTTTCTTCCTTATTTCTCTTCCTTTCTGACCAATATGACGATGTCATCCAATATAACGGCATCCAGTCTGTTCAAGTGCATGTACAAGATGGCCACACTGTTCAAACACTGGGGCCTCAACTGATGCAGGCGGCGGTTTCAGTTTCGTGAACTGTGTAATACAATTATTCCTGTCTTGCAACTGCAGTCGTCGACGTTGATGTCGCTGTTCCGCACAGGTTAAAGGGTTCCCTGTCGTTAATCAGAAAAACAATAGCGAAAGCAGCAAGCAGTCACTGTTGTCGAAGATGAACTTGCTGTTGGCACTGTTATCAATACAACAACAATAACAACAACAGAAACGACGACGACAAATGCAGTTTCGTCTTCTCCTTATTTTTCTTACAGTTAAAAGTCAGTCTTTGCAGATGAGAGGCCCACAACAGATGACCAAACCTGAAGACTCATCTGACTGAAGTGCTCCCGCGAAAACACACTTTCGTAAAGAGGAGAGACCCGGTTTCCTTTCAAGTTTTTGGTCAATGAGTACTTCGGTGTGGCGTCGGCTGATGTCAGAAAAATGTCTTCACGGCAGGTGTGTAAAATCGAGGTGTCCTTTTGGAACGAGTTGCGGGGATCTCACGGCGATCTTCGGGTCTCTTTGACCTTGTCAGTGTTGCTGAAAAGATCAGCGTCGTGCAGTTTTTGGAGACGTCCATGTTACGCGACGTGTGTGTGTGTGTGTGTGTGTGTGTGTGTGTGTGTGTGTGTGTGTGTGTGTGTGTGTGTGTGTGTGTTAAACGTCCTTTTCACCACGTATGGGTGATATCAAAGACGGGGCAACTCGAACAGGGCCAGCACAAATATTTGGCCACAGCCGGGATTCGAACTCATGACCCGACGGAGCCGGCTTTGAAAATCCAACGCTATACCATTTCGCTATCCAGGATCCGTACCGTTAGACACACACAAAATATGTCTACCACTACCATCTGCGAAGAGCCTAAACGCCTATCAAAATTACGCCACCTAGGCCCTTTTTGCAGATGATGCTAGATACATGCCTCTAACGCCACACGGGTGGGTGTGTGTTTAGGGGTTTAACGTCCTTTTCCACCACATAGGGTGATATCAAAGACGGGGCAACGATGAAAAAGCCAACACAATATTTGGCTCCAGCCGGGATCCAACTCACGACCCGAGCATGAGAAGTCCAACGCTCTACCATTCGGCCACCCCGGCTCCCCCTCTAACGCCACAAAGCAAAAACTGTTGAAAATTCTCAAGCTACTTCTGTCACTGCTGAGTCCGGGGAACCGGCCATGCGATGTGGTCACTCAGTACTGTCTCATGATGAGGCTGTCTACACCGACCTGCCAACTTTACTGGGTTGAAACCGGGTTGGGCCCGAATTGGTGCGTTTACATTCAACAACCCGGGTTGAAAGCGATTCGGGTTCAGCCCTGCTACAGGCCAGGGTTTAACCCGGGTTCAGGGCCAACATTCATCAGTTTCAGATCTAAATTTACATGCAGGCGGCTTGCGTCATATGCTGCGGCTTTCGTCAAGACATGACGACGGGGATAGCGTAAGTATTCATACGTCAACGGTCATTGTCAGGGGCTTGCAGAGAATATATAACGCCGTTGACCCGAGTCCCAACCATCGACGTATAGATCTATACGTCTGTGGTCCCAACTCTCCGAGTCGAGGTAAAGTCAGGTTGATCCCGAGCTTTAGTGTACAATACGAGATTTCAGTTGAGATGTGGAAACAAGGTCGCATATATCAGTATACAGTTTGGCGACAAGATACGTCACAGTCGCAGGCGTGCGACGACTGATGCGACGGCCAGTGCGGTCTCGACTTAAAGACAAGATTTTTGAAACTACTCGTATATCTTATACCGGGATGTGCTTCCCATCTCTGGGGCACTTCCTGCATGAAAGCTGGGTGTACTCCGTCGAGTCTAAGCCACACGCAGACTAACGATCTGCTTCATTTGTGGAGTGTTTCTGAGACAGAGTAAATCTGGCGTGTAAGGATGGAGTGTGTCAGGCATAGACTAGAGGGAGTATATCCAGCTTGAACGCGGGAACTGCTCCGGAGCATATGGAGCTGGGGGAGGGGGGGGGGGGTACAACCCGTATTTTCCACCGGCAATTGTTTGTGTATAGGTATGCGCATACATGCCCGTTTTTGCCCGGGGAGCCGGGGTGGTCGAATGGTAGAGTGTTGGACTTCTAATGCTCGGGTGGTGAGTTCGATCTCCGCAGGGGCCAAATATTTATGCTGGCTTTTTCATCGTTGCCCCGTCTTTGATATCACCCTATGTAGTGGAAAAGGACGTTAAACCCCCCAAACACCCACACCCACCCGTTTTTGCCCCGACAGTGCGAAATTGACCACTACAGCTTCAGTCAGCGTTGGTGTCCCCATTACAGTCCTCATCTCCTCCTCATCCTCGCATCATAGGATTGTCGGGCCGCCCAAACTATCCTCCTACCTCCCCTCCCCCCCCCCCCCATCCTCCATGCTGAGAGTCTATACACCTCTCCCTCTCTCCTTACACACACACATTCTTTATCTACAGTGTACACCCAAACACACCTCATCACCAGAAGAACTTAATCTTGTCTACCCCTCGAACATCATTTGGAAGAAATTCCTAGGCGGCATGTATTTGACAGCCGCTTAGTCTGTTTTTGCAATGAAGTGGCTCTGTACTTATGTCGCCCGAGTAGGATCGGCGACAAGATGTGACGTCACAATGTCAATTCTGCCCGTTAACAAGATGGCAAATACACACGCTGGTTGAAGTGGGTTTCTTTAGCGTCCATCAGTCTTTGTAGCATTCTCTCTCTCTATGCTGTGGGGGTGAGCTCAGGTGACACTTCGAAGGCAAATAAAAAAGTAAAGAGTTTGGATTTTTTTTTTCATGAATGTGTGCATTTTGTGCACCAAAATTTTACTTTTGATCGACTTGCACACAAATGTTATTTGTCGTAACCCCCCCCCCCCAAAAAAAAAAAACAAAAACAAAACAAAAACAAAAACAACAACACACACACACACAGAGGAGCTTCAGAACAGTGTAAATTAAGTACCTATCACACACATACACACAAGAACGAACACACACTCTCTCTCTCTCTCACACACACACACACAGGAGTTTCAAAACAGTGTAAATGAAGTACCCATCATGCACAGATACAGAGGAGATTCAGAAGAGTGTAAATTAAGTACCTATCACACACATACCACACACACACGAACACACACTCTCTCTCTCACACACACACACACACGAACACTCTCATACACACAGGAGTTTCAAAACAGTGTAAATGAAGTACCCATCACGCACGCACACACAGATACAGAGGAGATTCAGAAGAGTGTAAATTAAGTACCTATCACACACATAATAATAATAATAATAATGAGTATTATATAGGCGCTTTACCCAATTTCATGAATCGGCTCAAAGCGCCGCGAACTGAACCCAACACGCACGCTCACGTGAATCACACACATTCTCTCACACACCGGACATAAACACATTACAATCACGTGGTGCGAAGGGTCAGCTCAGCTATTTAAATTTCGGAATTTAGAATTGCATTCATTTTTCAAATTTGGTGGGCTGAACATTTCCAAAGCAGAGGGGGAGGAAGCCGGAGTACCCGGAGAGAACCCCCGACGATCGGCCCGAATGAACGGTGCCACATACGAGAAGGAAAAATTCTTTGCCCCGTGTGGGACTCGAACCCCTGACCTCTCGCATTGGTGACAGGTCTCTTAACCACTAGACCACCGACCGCCCCATACCACACACACACGAACACACACTCTCTCTCTCTCTCACACACACACACACACACGAACACTCTCATACACACAGGAGTTTCAAAACAGTGTAAATGAAGTACCCATCACGCACGCACACACAGATACAGAGGAGTTTCAAAACAGTGTAAATTAAGTACCTATCACACACACACACACACTCTCTCTCTCTCACACACACACACACAGAGGAGTTTCAAAACAGTGTAAATTAAGTACCTATCACACACACACACACACACACTCTCTCTCTCACATACACACACACACAGAGGAGTTTCAAAACAGTGTAAATGAAGTACCTATCACACACACACACACAGAGGAGTTTCAAAACAGTGTAAATTAAGTACCTATCACACACACACACACTCTCACACACACACACACACACACACACACACACACACACAGAGGAGTTTCAAAACAGTGTAAATTAAGCACCAGTAACTCCAGATAGACTTTTATTCTGCTTTACAACAGAAATTACATCATCCATATTCATAACCCATCATCCATATTCATAACCCTTCACCACCAGAAGAGAATGCGTAGCAGAAAGACAAAGAACACTATAACATACTCAGTAATGTTTAAACACACAATGACAGGAGCAGTAACAGAGTAAGAGGGACAAAACTGATTCACAAAAACAGGGGGAAAAAAGGCGTGACCATGTCTCTATGTATTTCCAGCTCCAATGCACGCATGAACGCACCCTCATACATAAACACTTAACATGCCAATAACCACTTGAAAACGCAAACTTTTTGATTAACCACACACACACGCACACACCCCATAACACCAAAAACTGCAGAACAGCTGTATCTAACATTCCCTGACTCGTAAGCCCTAACCACCAATTTTGTTTTGGCTCTGCGGTAACCATGACAACAGGACATGGAATGTGTGAACATGATAAGAGTATTCAGATTCGAGACAAAATACAGACATGCACAAAAAAAAAAAAAAAAAAAAAAATCCATGCCCTCACATTCTACAGTGGCAAAAACAGCGTATGTGACACAACCACTGAACCAGTATTCTATTACCAACTCTATTGCATGATTCTCACCATGTACCCCTGATTTTTGTCATGTGACACTATCATGAAAAAAACAACAGCATAAAAGCAACAACAAAAAAGCAACCAACCAAACATCCCCCCCCCCCCCACCATGAGAAAAAAAAAAGGAAAACTGGGAGAAAAAAACCCCTCCCCCTCCAAAACAAACAAACAAACAACCCCCCCCCCCAAAAAAAAAAAAAAAAAAAACAACAAAAAAAACCAACCGCCCCCCCCCCCCCCAAAAAAAAAAAACCAAAACAAAACAAAAACAAAAAAAAAACAAAATAAAAAAACAAACAAACAACAACAACAAAAAAAAGAAGAAATAAAATACTCCATAGTATTCAGCAAAATATACACAACACCCACAAGATGCACAATACATTGCGACAATGCATGCATGCAAACACAGACAGGATTCTGACTGACGACTAGACTAGACTGGACACAATGTAAGAATGACTGCCGTATTAACTTTTGCACACTACATGAATCTCCATAAGCATGATTAATCACTACATACTGATACAGGCAGGCAAACAAGAGAGTTTAACCCGATGAATTATTCATAATGAGAATCATGTAAGACAGTTTCACTGTACTAATGTCAATTATTTGCTTTGGAAATGTTGCACCCACAAAACTTCAAAATAATGCTACGCTAAATTACAAACAGCTGAGCTGACCGCTAGCACCATGTGTTTTTAACAGATTTATGTCCGATGTACGTGCGAGAGAATGCCTGCGACTCATGCCAGTGTGCGCGCTGTGTTTAGTTTGTCGTGCTTTGAGCCAAACAACTGGGCAGAGCGCCCATATACATGCAATACACAATATCATTACTATTGTTATAATTAACAATCAACTGACACAAGGAAAAACACTAGCTAGACGTTACGCATTATTATGTACATCGAAACTCATTTCACCAACAACAGGAAGACGAGCAGTAACGTAACACGGTATAATGAAACGTTGAGGGAAAAAGAACCCACTCTCAAAATACAATAAATCTGGGCTGTCAATAATGCTGCAGGGAATTAATCATCTAATCTGTTAACCTCAAACACGAAGTTAGTAAGAGCGAAAAACGCAAGTGTCCCCTAAAAGTTATTTCAAACAGAATGCTCCAGCTCTCAGATACAGGCTGGGGAAATTGCTGATGGAAAAAAAAAAAGAAAAAAAAGAAGACTAAAACCTAGGCCAGGGAGCAGCAGTGGCGCGCTACTGTGGGACCAAAGGGAGGGGGGAGGGGGGGGGCAACATCCCACTAAAGTAAACAAATTTTAGCATTGTTTTTAAGGCATTTAGTAGCCTCCACTGGCTCCCAAAAGTATAATTTATACTGCCTTGGTACTGAGATTGCAAGTCATCAAAAATGAAGTCTCATACAGCATGATACATGACTGTGTGTGCAACCTTTCCCCCCTTCCTTTTCTTCGGCAGAAACTTGGATTTTTGTTTTTGGCTGAAAGGATCGGAAATGTGGCTGAAAATCGCCAAACGACCGACAACTCCCCAGCCTAATTATCTGGGAGCCGTCTTACATGTCTTCGTTGCCCTTCGTTAAAAAAAAGAAGAAAAAAAAAAGAAGGGATATTTGTTTTTGGCTGAAAGGATAGGAAATTTGGCTGAAAATTGCCAAACGACCGACAACTCCCCAGCCTAATTATCTGGGAGCCGTCTTACATGTCTTCGTTGCCCTTCGTTTAAAAAAAAAAATAAAAAAAATGGGCATCACTCAAAAGGAATGCACTGCATTCAAGCACTCAGGCCCTTGGTGACATGACTGATTCGATCCCTAGACATACACAGTGTACTACAGTTTGTCTCGCATGTTTGCAACGACGGCTCAATGGTGGCTACAATTTTGTGCGTGTCGTTATGGTACAGGGCTTTGAACGCTCCATGATCCAAAAGGCAGAAAACTGTGTAGCATTTAGTGACGAAGCGGCAAAACGACGAGCACGCTTCTGTAAAGTGGACGTGCTATGCCACTGGTGTCCAGAGGCATGCTCCCTCAGAAATTTTTTTTTTAAAGTTGGACTAAAACCTGTACAAGTTAGTGCATTTTGGCATAATTTTAAGTGCTTCAGGGGAGAAAAAAACACTTTCTGGGGAGGAGGAACATTTTTAGCCAACGGTGGGAATCGACAAAAGGTGGAAAATCTTAACTCTTTGACGACGGAGCACAATTTCTGACACACGATTTCCTAACTCTTTGACGACGGAGCACAATTTCTGACACACGATAGGAAATCGTGTGTCAGAAATTGTGCTCCGTCGTCAAAGAGTTAAGACCTAATGGTACATGTACCATGCCTCTGTCAAGATAAGCATACAAGATGGAGCTGAGCACTTGCAACAGTTGACTTCTTCAGTTGCACAATTACTAGACCTTCACAGAGGACATTGCATGTTTTGGAACAGCCGGGCAAGTGCGTGCGAATGAAGTGGTCCATCCGAATGATCAGTAGAGCTCTGAATGCAGTACCAGGGCTTCAATCCGCATCGGACATTGGTCACAGACCAAATCCATTTCGGAAATGATTGTCTGATAATTTTCTCACCAAGGTGGATGAATCGTTTTTGGGTCGTTTTCGTCTTTTGCAGGACAAATGTCCAATACTTTCCTGGGGCAGACAGGATGCGTGTTCCATTAACTGTAATACAGTTCAGAACGCAGCTTCTAAACCCCAACTCAAACCCGAGGTGGCGTGCGTGCTGTGCATCAGCGAGCATGTGATTTTTCACAGGGCTGAGTCCTGAACTGTAATAGTAATGAAACCCTGCAATACACCATTGCCAAATGAAACACCGTCTTATTATTAGTAGTATTACAACTTCGAAAGCGACAGTTACCCACCTCAGGGGTGCTACGAACATTGAGGATATAAACACGCATGTACGTACGTAATGTATGTACTTGTAGGTGTAAATGTATACATGTATATGTATGTCATGTGTATGGTGAGCTTGTACTTAATTATATGTCGTGCCTCATGTACCCACACTGGGGCTTATTGAAAACAATATTTTGCCTTGACTTTGACCAATGTCTGCTGTGAACTTCACGGCAGTTTGAAATCTTTGGTATGCTTTTCTGCGGCCATAGTCTGTCTGTGTCTACAAGCAGCGAGGACAGTGAAGTGAAGTAAGGCACTCGCACTGAGAAGGGGGAGGAGGAGGAGGAGGAGGAGGAGGAGGAGGAGGAGGAATTGAGCGATACAACATGATTACGCGCTTGTAGTTACTTACACATCGCAACATCAGTAATGTCTATAACATGTTTACAAAACAAGAGGAAAAAAATTCTGTACCTGCTAGTCTCCAAAATATGACTGTACGCACCACAAGCACTCACACTCCTCTCTCTCTCTCTGTCTCTCGCGCGCGCCAACACAGTACACTCCAAATATATTTTAAAACCTATGATTCATTCCCCTCTCTGTCACACACACAAACATTCAAAAAAGGCTGTAACGATCACTCTGTAATCATTTAAAACATCCTCACACACTCACAGACATGTCCCAAACACGCACACACACACACACACACACACACACACACACACAGAGCAGTCAGCTGGGATAACCTAAGTCCGTCGTCAATAGAACTTTTTTGCCGTGGCTTCCTTGTTTTGCCTGGAAGAAAACAGACCAGCATCCATAATTATTACATCTGCGTCTAGTGTTGACATTATCACTGCGGTGCAGTATCATGGGGTGTCAGAGGCAACATTTCTCTACTTTACTTTGACGTAACAAGACTGATTCTGCAAATTTGTCAAAGCTGTGAGTAACGTGGGTCACTAAGACTGAACAAGAAAACTAACATACAGAACAAAAAATTACAATAAAGCACATACGCACACACACAAAGTGAATCAATGCTCTCTTCTTTTGCTGAGGAACAACTAGTAAAACTCCTAAGCGTATGGGAAAAAACCAACCAACCAACAAACCAAAAGCAACCTTTTTATCTCCAAGGAAAAAATTCAAACGGAGTGTCAGCACACACACACACACAGTGACACACACACACACACACACACACACACACACACACACCCCTGCAAGCACCCAAAGTGACAGACATGTATGGTCTTGCTAATGAACAAGGACTGAAACCAGCGAGTGAGTGAGCAAGCTAGAGAGAGAGAGAGAGATGATGAAATGTTATTTTATTCAGAGGGAGGGAGGGAGGGAGGGAGAGGGAGATAGAGAGAGAGAGGGGGGGGGGAGAGAGAGAGAGATGATGATGAAACGTTTTTTTAATTCAGAGGGAGGGAGGGAGAGGGAGAGAGAGAGAGAGAGAGAGAGAGAGAGAGAGAGAGAGAGAGAGAGAGAGAGAGAGAGACTCACCTATAAACCATGTACCCAATCATGATTACAATCTGGATTCCCATAGCAACAAAGAAGACGACGGGTGTAAGACAGGATCCTGCAGGCGGCGGCGGGCACTGTGCTGCGCCCTGTAAATGCAGCCAGACAACGCAGGTTACCACACAAACAGCAACAACGAAACATCCCAACACACCAACAGTTTGTCACTTCAGTCTGATGCGCAGCCACAATATGACGCCAGATTTACACACCTTGGTCACTCGTTTGCCTCACACTTGATTCTGAATACAGGGCTTAAAATGGACAATGGTCCAATAGGTGTTCGGGGGTTTAACGTCCTTTTCCACCACATAGGGTCCAGTTGGGGGAATTAAAGGTGTATAGCATTTAGTAACAAAGTGCTCCCCCCAGATTTTTTTTGGACTAAAATTTTGCAATTTGGTGCAGTTTGGCGTGATTTTAAGTGCTTCTAATGAGGAAACTTTTTATCTTGGAGGAAACTTATTAGAATTAAAGACTTAAATCTGTGAAATATGGAGCATTTTGACATGATCTGGTGCCTCAGAGGAGGACCACTTTTAGCCAAACGTGGAAATTTGCCAAAAGGTGGAAGATTTTAAACCCTGTGGATAGGAAGGAAATACCTCGATGGGCTTTGGGGAAAGTGTTTACAAATTCTGCTTCAAATGTAACACTGGTAAGTCTATATGAAGTGTGTTTCATCGGCAGATTCTAGGTTTTTCTTGAAAAGAATTTACTGCTGGATCCTTCCAAGGTAAGAACCTCTTGTTCACCCACTTACTCTGAGCACAACAAAAAAGCCATACTAACAGTCAATCCTTTTTTCTTTTCCCGGATTTCCCATATTATTTTATATGTGTTCTGTATTTTACACTTGTAGAGCACCCAGAGCTGATGTAAGACGAGGTTCTATATAAATATTCTACATGTATTATTATTCCATACATATATATATGTGCACACACTTGTAAAGGGCCTAGAGCCTGTACAGAAAGTGTGTAGTGGCGGTATCAATTTAGGCACTGTATCAATGATCTATTACTATTATTGCGATTAAAAAAGACTTACAGCAGCTGGTGGTGGCCGTTTGACCAACATGGACACATCGTTGCCTACAGTGTTGAGGCGGTCTTTAATCTCATGCAGCGCCATCTGCTGGTTCACGTTGGCCCCTCCCCCATGTTGCTGCACACCGCCCCCTGACTGAAGATTGGCTGCTCGAACCTGGACATCGTTTACCACCGCTCTGTGGATGACGGTGAGACACATACAGCTTTTGATGACATTCAGCGAGTAAACACGAGCATAATGCCTGGTGGTATAAACACTCTCAGTGTCTCTACACTACCCCCCCCCCCACCAAGAAAAAAAATATATAAAAATTGCCCATATACCTGTATTATTGTAAATACCCTCTGTTATCATTATCTTAAATTTACCAAGAAGAAAAAGACCCAGTACACTGTATCTGAAGTGAAAAATGGCTGCAGAAAAACAAGCGCGCATGAATTACAGCACTACAGTAATATACGCAAATACTCGTACAAGTAGGCAAAAAAGTCGGAGATGTGCATACCGTAAGTCCCGTATTTGTTGAAGAAGTTCGTTCTGGTTATTAAGGACGCGGTCCACCTCATGTCTTTTGATGGTGTCCACGTACACTTGCTGCTGTCCTGCTCCTGCTCCACCCTGCTGACAGACGTGCACATACAGAGACCTTCAGTCAGTGTTCTTTCTCCTGCCGGGTGCCGACTTGGTGGAATGATCTTCTATTACAATCACATAAGCCGACACAATAGACACAGCCATGTCAAGGCAAAAACTGTTCAGAATATCACAATAAAAAAAAGAAAAAAAAAGAAAAAAAAAAAAGTGCAATTTGGCATGATTTAAGTGCTTCAGAGAAGGAAACTTTTTTTTTAGGGAGGGGGGGATTTTAGAATTAGACTAAACTCTATACAATTTAGTATCTTCAACATCCGCTGGCCAGAGAGGATCTGGAACAAAGAGCTGTGGGAGCGAGCGGGGCAGGAACCAGTGGCCAAGCAGATCCTGCGGAGGAAGTGGGGCTGGATTGGACACACCCTCAGGAAGCCAGCATCCAGCACCAAACACCAAGCCTTGATGACACGGAACCCGCAGGGGAAAAGGAAGAGAGGCCGGCCTCGCAACAGCTGGAGGCCGGACACTGGGGTAGAGCTATATAAGCAGGGGACCAACTGGACTGGAGTGGCAAGAATAGCCCAGAACAGAGTGCGATGGCGAAGGGTTGTCGATGGCCTATGCTCCACTTGGAGCCAGGGGCCTAAGTAAGTAAGTACAATTTGGTGCGTTTTGGCAAGATTTTGAGTGCTTCAAAGGAAAAAAAACTCTTTTTAGAGGGAAGAAAATTTTTAGCCAAAGGTGGAAATCCGCCAAGAGGCGGAAGATTTTAAGCATGATTGTGAAGTAGCAAAAGAAATAATTAAAATAAATAAAATAAAGCATCTCACCTGTTGTTGTACCTGTGGGGGTGGCATCTGCTGACCTCCAGGTAGGGAGCTGACCTTGGCCAGCACCAGCTCCTGTCGTCCCAGCAACTCGTCCAGCTTTCGACTAACGTCGCGAACAGAGTCGTGGATGTTCATCTGTCCGTCGAATATCTGTCGCAGTTCCCGTTGGCTCTCCGATTCAAACTGTGATCAAAAGAGTGCATCATGCATGTACTAAAAAAAACCCCACAAGATCCCACGGTAAGCCACCAAAAGATAGGGGCTAGCAAGTGAAATATTTGGTACAAACTCACACCTAACAGTATGTAAAGAACGTCTGCCCACTGGATCACTATTCTATGTGCACAGTTTCTCTTTCTAAACAGGAAATGAAAGCTTATCTGTATTATCACACACCGAGCTCCTTCAAAAAAAAATAATTACACAACAACAAAAAATTCATCTTGACACTGCTTGCTACCACTCTTTTGACGTTTAATGTTTTTCCAAACAACAGTGGTAAACAACAGAAGCGCACTGTACGAGTAAGCACTTGGGAACATTGTGTAAAATACAGTGGAAAAGATATTACATGTAGTTTTGTACATTGGGTAGGATTGGACAAAACAATAAAACAAAGCACATCTAGAAAGACAGATGGATGAAACGCAGTCTGTCTTACCCATTTGTCCTCTGGCATGTTGTAAGGATCGAATGCCTTGTCTGGGTGTTCCTTCTGGTAACTGAAACATGGACACAAAAATATCACATTATCAGATGCTCTCCAGGGTTTAAAATAGTCCATTATCCCAAAGGAGAAGGCGTGTGCAGCGTTTAGTGACAAAGTGGCAAAACCACGAGAGTGCATCTGCAAAGCAGACGCATTATGCTAGGGTTGTCTGGGCGCATGCTCCTCCAGAATTAAAAAAAAAGAAGACTAAAATCTGTGCAGTTTGGTGGACTTTGGCATGAGTTCAAGTGCTTCAGCAGTGGAAAAAGTTTTTTCTGGGGGAAAATTTTCAGAATTAGGCTAAAATCTGAGCAAGTTGGTGTGTTTTAGCATGGTTTTAAAAGCAAAGGAGGAAACAGTTTTTGTGGGGAGGAAAAGTTCAAGCCAAAGGTGGGAATCCACCTAAAGGTGGAAAATTTTAAGCCCTGGCTCCCAAGAAGCAAACTAAAGTGCTATCCTTTGGCATTCTGAACATGTCTCTCAATAAAAGGCTGCTGGTACAGGGCCAGGAATCGTTTCTAAAAGCAAAAATATGTGTCACTTGTTTTAGAGGTTCATCTGATAAATGCTACAGACCCATACGCTTAAGTCAAACACGCTTAAGTCGAACTTCGGATACGTCGAAGCAAAAAAATTTTCCCGGCCAAACTTGCTCTTTGTATGACTAAATTTTCCACGGATAAGTCGAACGAGTACTCAAACACGGATAAGTCAAAACTCGGTTATGTCAAACGAAATCTGCAATTTTAGCCTCGGATAAGTCGTACCAGTCGCTGGCACGGGAATTTCTTTTTGTCCTTCTGATGCATCAGCGTCAAAACACGGCTTGCACGGAGATTTTACATTTTCCGCGCAAGTACAGGTTGACAGTGTTACGTGTCCTGCGGGCCTTAGGGCTGGTTACTTGGGTGGTAGAACACGAAATTGGCGAAAAACACGTGCAAGAACAGAGCTAGGCATGAGATCTGACCCTGTGCCCCTGATCTCTGAGGTTTTCTGTCGCCAGTGTTAAGGTGATTTGCCGTCGGATTCGGAGGGTAAGCAGCGAGTTATTCCTGGTGTGTGTGTGTGTGTGTGTGTGTGTGTGTGAGAGAGTTTGCCGGTTGGTGCCGTTAGAGTTGGATCTTTCTGCTATTTGACTGCGTGTGTTTATATGACGTTGCACTAGAAGTTATTGAGCACATGCGATCATATGACTGCGAACGCGCGCGCGCGCACACACACACACACACACAGATGACGCTGCTGATCTTACAAGCAGAATAAGAGTCAGTGAAACTAGAAAAGAAGAAAACATAAGCACCGTTTGG
Organism: Batillaria attramentaria; assembly: GCA_018292915.2. NCBI lineage: Eukaryota > Metazoa > Mollusca > Gastropoda > Batillariidae > Batillaria > Batillaria attramentaria. The sequence continues at coordinate 14,180 of JACVVK020000833.1, forward strand.
TGCCAGGCAGCTTTCATGTCAGAACGAAACAGCCATCAGAAAAACTTGGCTTTCTCCTTCCTCTGCATTGCATGTGTGACTATGGTAAGACCAAGCCAATACTCTGAACTGAAAGTGAACTAAAAGTGAACAAAATAGCTACAGAGATTCGATGAAATAACAGCTTGCACGAACGTATTGAATATAACAAATCCTAGCAGTAAGGCTCAGTATAGTTCGCACCCCTGGGCCGTACTGGGCAAACTATTCAAACGCATCCACACTCATTTAGTAGAGTTCGCCTGCTTAGACTGGTTTAGGGTTAGGTAGGGTTAGGTTTAGATTTAGGGTTGGGGTTACCTTGTGGTGCTGATGCAATCGCTATGTTGTTCAGTGGTCGCAGTGCATTTACAGCAGGTGCAAATGACACAAGGGGGCGAACTATACCAACGCAGCAGCAGTAAGCTCATGTTGACCAGGGAAAATAAATTTCAGTTTCCAAACCGATTCGGGGGGGGGGGGGGGGGGGGGGGTGCAACTCGCTTGACTCGAAGCTAGAGTCGAAATTCGACCTTATCCGTCGTCAAGGATAAGTCAAACTTCGGATACGTCGAACGAAAATCCATTTCCCCTGCGAATTCGACTTAAGCGTGTTCGACTGTACTGCCTTCATATTGTTGTTACAACTTACTCTTCTTTGGCACGCTCCAAATCCTTGTAGTACTGATTGAATTCGTCCTCAAACTTACGACGCTCCTCCTCTGACACCTGTGAAAAGGAAAGACAGATACAACATGTAAAAAAAACTCCAAAAAACCCCAGAAGCATACTGCAAAACCACGACTCAAAACACGCTCAAATGATGAGAACAAAATATGTAATACCATATTTTTGGTGCAGTGGCTTTCATCAAGGTACAATGCTCAACAACAACAAGAAGTAGCACAACAACAAGTAGTACAACAACAAGTAGTACAACAACAAGTAGCACAACAACAAGTAGCACAACAACAACAAGTAGCACAACAACAACAAGTAGCACAACAAGAAGTAGCACAACAACAAGTAGTACAACAACAAGTAGCACAACAACAAGTAGCACAACAACAAGTAGTACAACAACAAGTAGTACAACAACAAGTAGCACAACAACAAGTAGCACAACAAGAAGTAGTACAACAACAAGTAGTACAACAACAAGTAGCACAACAACAAGTAGTACAACAACAAGTAGCACAACAACAAGTAGCACAACAACAACAAGTAGCACAACAACAAGTAGCACAACAACAACAAGTAGCACAACAACAAGTAGCACAACAACAAGTAGCACAACAACAACAAGTAGCACAACAACAAGTAGTACAACAAGAAGTAGCACAACAACAAGTAGTACAACAAGAAGTAGTACAACAACAAGTAGTACAACAACAAGTAGCACAACAACAAGTAGCACAACAAGAAGTAGTACAACAACAAGTAGCACAACAACAAGTAGCACAACAACAAGTAGTACAACAAGAAGTAGTACAACAACAAGTAGTACAACAACAAGTAGCACAACAACAAGTAGCACAACAACAAGTAGTACAACAAGAAGTAGTACAACAACAAGTAGTACAACAACAAGTAGCACAACAACAAGTAGCACAACAACAACAAGTAGCACAACAAGTAGCAAACAAGAAAAACACTACAGAGTTTGTTTGTTTGTTTGGGTTTTTTTTTTTTTTTTTTTTGAGTGCTTGTACCCTGATGAAGACCACTGCCCTGAAAATTTGATAATACACTGCTTTGTCATGTTTGTTCTTGTCCTGCGAACATGTTTTGAGTCCTTTTGGTTTTATATTTTCCGTGTATGCTAGCAGTCTTTTTTTTTTGGGGATAAAAGTGTGTTAGCTGTTAAGAAACAAAAGATGATAAACCCAACACCATTCTCTAAGTCATAATCAAGAAAGTTGACATCATGAATTGTGAAAGAATTGAGGCAATCGCTTCTGCTCACCTCCCCTCGCCCAAATATCCGGTGGCAAAATTGTGCTCATGCCGTCAACACTAGCAGGAAATACCTAAAAGAACCATGGAATGAACAGACAACTCACCTTGGCTGTCTCCGCAGTTGGCTCGTGCAGAGTGTGTGTAAGGAACGACAGAACATCATGGTCGTCTGCAACATACAACCAAAACATGAACTTGAGGCCAGATTTTACCATGAGATAGTTTTTCAACTTGAGTCACTGGGTTTTAGCATCGAGCCTGAAATGAATTAGAGAATGAGATGTCTATTTCTGAACTAAAACTCAACCTGTACAACAGTGACAACCAAGAAGAAAATAAGAAAGGCACCTCACAATAAATGCAAACCAGATCCATCATACTGAAAGGTACTATCATAAGAACTTTTCTCCTTCCAATATCGATGCCAACTTTTCGTCATCAAGAGTAAAATAAGTCAGATAAAATGCAATACATGCAAACCACCCAGAAAGGTACTATCACCAAAACGTTTTTCCCCATTCCTATGTCATTGTAATTTTCATTCAGGACAGTTTTTTTTTTTTTTTTTTCCACCTGCGAGACCGCCGGTTGCTGCAGAAACCCCCAGGTATCCAGCGCCGGGCAGGACGACGTTAACAGCGCGCAGACACAGCTCAAAGTCTTCTGGTTTGTTGCTCAGTCCATTGTTCACCATCACCTGTCACAGGCACCAAACCAGGGTCATAAAAAGTAAAAAACACATCCGTTCAAACCTGTGCAGGACAAGTATTATGGCCAAGCAGAAAATACACTAGTCAAGCTTTTCTGAAGTTCGTACTACAAACGGCACGGCAAATTTAAACACAGCAACAAAGAGACCTCTCGAAACCCTGACCTCGGCACAGCTCAGGAGAAGTGAAAATATGAACCATTCTGAGCTCTTCTTAAAGGCAGTTATACTACGACAAAATGGAAGGACCTTGTGCAGTGTTTCTACTATTCATTATTTACTGGGAATAAAGCAATTGTTAAAGTTGATCACAAGTAGACGACGCAGAGCTAAATCACACTCTTTTTGTTACATAAGTGGGCAACAAAACCCCAAACAAACGTATGAACACTCACTGTTAGTGCTTGCTTGTAGTACTCGATCCGTACTCGCACAGGGAAAGGCTTGTTACGGAAGTCACGCAGACATCCACCCAGTTGTTGACTGCTGCCATCACTACAGAAACAAATGAAGGACAAGACTTAAAATGTATCCCATGCTTTTCATACTGTGCACACTATAGTGCTGCTATGTTGACCCCCCCCCCCCCACCCCAAGAAGTCAACCTTGCGAAGGTGACCTATGCATACAGACTCCACACTCAAATTGTAGGAAAATAATTGTAGAAATTCTAGTGTTACTAACACCAGTCTTTCACATTTTCTGTATTTTTCCTGCTGCGGATATTGAATTACAGTGTTACTCCACGACAACACCAAAAATGCGTTCCCTGACACGCATACTGTAACAAGTCACACAGATGAACACTCTTCACACAGAAGGCAAAACCACGCATCACAGCACTGATAAATGTACAATGAAATACACACGAAGTTACACTATGACCAACACGTGTACTGAATCTTGTACACATGTACATGTACCACATCACTATCGCAATGGTTCGCAGATATGAAAATACTAATACACAACACATGCTGACAACACAAAGCATACAGTATAATTTGTCTTGGTTCTCCAGGCTGGGAATTGCTGAGGGGAAAAAAAAAAAAGACTCAAACCCAGGTAGGGTTGCAGAGGCAGTGCCCTGCTGCGGGACCACAGGGGCAACACCCCACTTAAGAAAACAAATTTTAGCATTTTTAAATGCCTTTAGTAGGCTATCATGGCACCAAAACGTAAAATACTGCCTTGGTACTGACATGCAAGTCTTCAAAAGTGAAGCCAGACTGTCCCATATATGGCATTACATATTATATAATTATAAAGATAACATTATTCAGACTGGGGAATTGCTGAGGGGAAAAAAGACAAACCTAGGCCGGGGTGCAGAGGCAGTGCCCTGCTGGGGGACCGTGGGGGCAACACCCCACTGCAGAAAACAAATTTTTAGCATATTTAAAGACATCTAGCAGCGTCTCCTGGCACCATAAAGTAATATATACTGCCTTGGTACTGACATGCAAGTCTTCAAAAATGATGTTAGACTTGATGTCCCACATGGCATTACATGTATCATGATGTATTACTGTTCTCTGGCTGAAACAGGTTTGGGGGGGGGGGGGGGCTGAAAATTGCCAAATGACTGAAAATTCCCCAGCCTGATTACTGTGTGTGCGCACCCCCCCCCCCACCCCACCCACCCCCCTTTTCTTTGGCTGAAACTTTGGTGGTTTTTTTTTTGTGGGCTGAAAGGATAGAAAATGTGGCTGAAAATTGCCAAATGACTGCAAGTTCCCCAGTCTGGTTTCTGGAGAACCTAACCAAAACTGTACAACACTGGAAAAGCAGATCACACAACACACAAGTGATAATTCTGTGTGGGAACATTGATGAGTCCTTTCTCTTGATCACTGGGTAAGTGATGTACCATCGTAACTTTGCAGGAAGAGTGAACAGTCATGGCTGGAACTCACGTTAAAACCCCTCCAGATGCAGCAAGTCTCAAGGTTCGATGACTGCTGCCCTGATTTCCGATTTAACTCTTCTGAAGTTATGCGTACAATTTAAATTTTCAGGAAACTACATGTACTCTATGTATCGGGTCTAGGAGGACTATGCATACATGCAACCATGAAAAAAAAAAAGCCAAAGCAATAGAAGGTTAATTGATAGAACAGGAAATCTGAATACAAATTTGAATTTCAAGTTTGTATCAGAATAGACAAAAAAAAGAAGAAGCCAAACTGGATATATATGTGGGTGTTTGTGCTGTGACAGAAATGGTAGACAACACAAAGCTCAAGAAATGCAGATGAGCAAAACTTCGGCTTTGTACTACTTGTGAATATTTAATGTGTGAAAATTTTATGGCATTCTACACAAAACGTATCTTGCATTTATTTAAGAATAGTTTTCATTTCAGAATGGAATGCATCTTCCTACTGACCCATCAGAAAACCCTCTTAAAGGGTGGGGTGGGTGTTTGGGGGTTTTAACATCCTTTTCCACCACATAGGGTGATATCAAAGACGGGGCAACGATGAAAAAACCAGCACAAATATTTGGCCCCAGCCGGGATCAAACTCACGACCCGAGCATTAGAAGTCCAACGCTCTACCATTAGACCACCCTGGCTCCCCCAGAAAACTCTTAAAAAGGGAATAGAGATTCGGTATAATGGCTCGTGATTAATTGTAATTTACAAGTGTCTTCAACATAAATATATTCCTTAAAAAAATAAAAAAAAAGACCTGGCTTGTTAGCTGACATTAGTACACAGTCATACTCTCTGTTGTTCCCTAAAAGACAAAAGACGAAATGCTGATAAATGTCACTTCAGTAGGACACACCCTCTCCCTGTCCGGAATACAAGAATTTAAGAATAAGACACCTCAAAAAAAAAAAAAAACAAACCCCAACCAGCGTGAGTGTTAATTTAGCAACATGTATATATGTGCAATACGAGAAGACAGCACTACGAAGTGTTATGGGCTGTGCACTGATCGTGCAACTACTTGTACTTACTACTCTGAACAAATTTCAAGACATGCAAATTCAAATTGCAGAAACCACATTGGATTGTCAGCAGTTTCAAATTGCAGAAACCACATTGGATTGTCAGCAGTTTCAAATTGCAGAAACCACACTGGATTGCCAGCAGTTTCAAATTGCAGAAACCACACTGGATTGTCAGCAGTTTCAAATTGCAGAAACCACATTGGATTGCCAGCAGTTTCAAATTGCAGAAACCACATTGGATTGCCAGCAGTTTCAAATTGCAGAAACCACATTGGATTGCCAGCAGTGAAATGTGAAACGTCACAGACCTTTCAGGTGTTTCGGGAGCTCACAGATGCAACCCTTACCGCGTTTATCACAAACACTTTTTTCGATGTGCTGGAAGTTGCTGGAACTAAGGTATCGCGCTGTAACTACTGAAGGTGTTACCACCATGTCGGCAACTTTTCAAAGAGTAGTATTCCATGGTGTGTGATAATGGTGTTACACAATCCCTCAGTACTGTTAACTCTTTCCGGACAAACGGCCGCATATATACGGCCCTACAATGCACACCCGTTTCAGACAAACAGCCGCATATATGCGGATCGTGATTTTTTAAATTTTTTTTTTAACAACATGACCAACAACATAGATATTTAAGCTTGAAATTTGAATTTTCAGCGATAGAGGCATAAACATGTTAGTCAACTACCCTGAAAATTTCAAGTCTGTATCTTGTTTTGTTATTTTTTTATGATTTTTTTTTCTGAACCTCACAAATCGACCCGTCTACACGGGATGGCTGAGGAAAAATCGGCCCCTCTTGAGCGATGTAGTTATCCAGAGATGTAAGAGTGAAAACCCACAGGAAAGTCAAAGAGTAAAAGATTCATAGTATCCTGCCGCAAGCGTTTTGTTAAATGAAGCGCTAAGTTTGTGAAGAAGTCGTCAAAGAAAAATCCTGTACTTGTAATACATTTAAAAATTGAAACGCTATGCACCAACAGACAAAATTATCTCAAGGTCTACATACGAGCACAAATACAACACATAACACACGAGCTGACACTCCTCATGGTTTTGTTATTTAACAATCTTCCGAAGCTACAGTATAGATCTACATCAGTACATACTTCACAGTAAACGGATGCACACACCATAATGAAAGCATATGCAGACTGCAAACCGAACTAAACTGAAGTACAGAGTCACGAGCATCCGACATGCTACACATTTGACAAACGACCGAGTGCCATGACCAGTAGGAGTAAGAAATACATGTACACGTAGGTTATGATTACACTGAAGCGAAATGGTCATGTAACAGATGAGAATGTACTGAAGAGCACAGACAACAGCTTTCTTCATGCTACGTCATATTAAACAGATGAATTTGAGAGTAAGAAACCGTTTACTATTATACAGAAGTGAAATGGCCATCAACAGGAGAAAAAACAAACAAAAAAAAAACAAAAAAATGAACAGAACTCAGAATCATTCCTCTCTTGATTTCTGGTGCTGTCTGACATATTTGAAAGAGAGAGAGAGAGAGAGAGAAAAGACCATTTTTGTCCAGACAAACCGCGCTCAGACAACAAGAACAATCTCTAAACACACAGTCACGCCCTCTATGGGGTGTGTTAGGGGTTAGTGGGGCACTAAGGGGAAATGATTAAGGAAGCCGAAAAAAGATGGGGCAAAGTTGCATACCTTTGAAAACTCTCCAGGCTTTAAAGGACAGGAAGAACACAACATGAGGCACAAGCAGTGTACGTGCACAAACAACTTCACCATCTCCAGGCTTCCTTGCATGGATCTACCAAAGCTAGCCGCCCCCCCCCCCCCCCCCTTGCCAGAAATGCATTATCAAAAACGCGTGTGCATCATTCTTTCAACGAACAGCTTTACACATAAACACAGCGATCGTCAAATGTGTCAGGACCATGGTAGCCATTAGGGCTACTGCCCTGAACAAAACTGGTAGCCCAAAAAAATTCTGGAAGCCAGAGTGGCTGCTAGGTTCTGATTCATCTCAGAATTCCTGCTCGCCATTTGGGCTTCTGCTACTGGAGCTTTCACTCGCCCGACGGTAAATTTGGTAGCGAAAGCGAGCGGGCGAGCGCATTTGACAATCGCTGTAAACAGTGTCAGTATGACTTCATCTGGAGTCAACTTCAACAAATTCCATATTAAAAGTTCTCTCTCTAAGGCAGACGGTTGCGATGGCCGCTCAGCCATGAACGCAACTGAACAAAATTAATGGTCAAACGATTCTCTGCGCCTCTGCACTCATCATTCACAAAGCAAGAAGTAGCAGCCATTTTGCGGTAAATGTACATGCTTAATGTTAGAAATCGCTGCCCAGTATGAACTGAGGTATCACACAAAGTTTGCTTATTTGTGTGTAGTGCTCAGGGCCCGTATGTAACAGTTGAGGTTAGGGCTTTTAGCCCTGGGTTAGAGTCTAACCTTGAACTAAACTAGCTGTAGGGTTAAATTGTCTGTTTTTTGTTTTAAATCAAGAAGGCCCATTCCAGCAAGGTGCCTGAGCTGTTGTAGGAGGATTTGTTTTCTTCCTTTCTTCGCTTCCTTTCTATTTGATTTTGCTTTTGGGTTTCTTTTGCCCTAGTCTGGGTTAGGCCCGTAGCCGTGGGTTAAATTAACCTCAACTTTTTACGTACGGGCCCTGACTACAGTTAATTTCATCTTTGCAAAGTCAGCCTATGTTTTGGAACAGTTCACTCACCAATGTGCTGTGTGCTCGAAATACTCTATCTAAATATATACAGCTGTTAATGCGATACAATGTTGTTTAAACGTTGCACAAGTGGTCGAATATTCAAATTCTACGAATGTTGTTACACTACTGGAGCGCTCAATATGGTCGCTGTATCATAGAGTACGCTTCTGTTGGCTCAGTGCAAGCATTACAGATGCTGTCACTGTCCAGGTGTCTAAGTGGTGTGATGATAGATACCACGAAAACGGTTCGGAATGATCCGTGATAAAAATGGTAGCATTAATTATTAAATTAAAACAATTAACACAATAAAATTAGATGGGCGGAAAGGTTATGCCGTATGATAACACATGATCATACACTATTAAATTATCAGTGATATCAGCCCCCAAATGCCGAAAAAATGCTTCCACAATGCACCACAAACTCACAGCCTCCCAATGTGCATACAGCCGTGCATACTTTACAGCCAGGCAGCAAAACGGACCAAAGTGCTTTTCCAATCCATGGTGTTTAATTAAAAAGCATAACCAGTAGACTGCAGTGATATACATTTCTCAAAATTGATAATTTTCAACTTATGGTCCCTTTTGTGAGAACGGGTCACATAGGCTAAACATAGCCCTGGGGGTAGATGGGGATGTCACAGACGCAGCCATGGACGTTGTAAGGCTCACCAAAGACAAATGATCATCTATGATAACCAATACACCAGAATTATGGCTGCAGATTTTAAGCATTAGACCTCAAACAGGCCTGACAGAATATCGCTACTTTTGAATGCTACTTTGTACAAGTAATAACAGGGATCGATTTTCTCGTGCGCCCTGCGACTTGCGACTATGTCTCATATTTTGATAAAATGTCGCATAGAAATTTCGCAAAATGCGTCATATGTCGCACGAACATGACATCACAAGCGCACTTGACAACGCGAAGCAGAGATGCGCTGTCCGTGTCAGTCATAGAGTCTGTTACACTAATCTAATTTTAGTGATGAGGCTTACTTATCCCGCTCGCCGCGCGCGCTGCCAGGAACTCTCGCTCGAAAGGGTTGCAAAAAATATTGGCGCGTTATCAGTTTTCTCAGTTCTGCGATCGAGAGGTCCTTTTCCGTTCAGAGCCTGAACGTCACTGCACGTAGGAACAGGCTCTCGGCACAGACATGTGACAGAGTGATGCGGGTGAACTTGATTGTCTCATAGAAAATGAAAATGTCTCATAAAAATGACTGGTCAAGGAGACAATGTCTCATTGGCATTTTTGAGTAAATCCATCCCTGTAATAATCATGGAATTCTTCAGTCCAGAGGAAGAATTGCTACAATGCATGTCACTCGACTAAACATGGCAGAGCAGTCAGCGAGAGAGGCGCAGAGTACTGTGGCACTGCAGTAAACACACTCACCTCATGTGATCAAAGGCCAGAGTGCCGTCGTTTACAATCGCCATGATGTATGGATTGTTGTGCTGCACAAACACACACACAAACACAGCGTAAGTAATGTGAAGTTCAGCTCCAGTTGTAACATTTAACCATGATGGTACTGCAGGACAGATAGGTACAAAATTATGTACAAATGAATAGGATAAACTAGTGCGGACACTGAAGTTGATGTTTTCTCTATTACGCTGTCGAGACAAAGGCTCTATGCAAAAGACTTCTTTGGAGTTCATGATCTAAGTCCAAAGTAATAATTATGATGATACATATCAATAACGCTGCGTTGGTATAGTTCGCCCGTTTGTGTCATTTGCACCTGCTGTAAATGCACTGCGACAGTCACAGCAATTGCACCATTACAAGCTAACCCCAACCCTAACTCTAAACCGATCTAAGCAGGCGAACTCTACTAAATGAGCGTGGCTGTGTTGGTATAGTTCGAGAAATGCAACACCTAGAAAGGACGAAAAGGACAGCTTTTCTTAAAGCGTCAAAAACAAGTTCATGCATTGAACAAATCACAAGGTCTCGATGGAAATATCTGGCACAAACCTCAGCATTGCTCTCAGAGGATGTCTCTGCAAAGCATTTGCGTTCTGCTTTGGGTGTCTGGGGGCATGCTCCCCTGTTTTTTATTTTTTTTTTTTTTAATTAGACTAAAATCTGTACAGTTTCGTGTTTTTCTCTATGAATTTAAATGATTTACAGGAGGAAACACTTTACTCTGGAGGCAAATTTTCGGATTTACAATTAGACTAAAATCGGTGCAATCTGGTACATTTTGGAATGATTTTACGTGCTTCAGAGAAGGAAACACACTTTCTGAGGGGCAGAACATTTTTAGCCAAAGGTGGAAAATCCACCAAGATGGAAGATTTTAAGCCCTGTAATAATAATTCAATACAGGTGCATTACCCAAAACGCACATGCTTTTACTAGATACATGTGCATGTTGGGTAATGCACCGCGGATCGCACACAACACTGTGAATCACGCTCATGCACTCACACCAGACATCAACACATGACGATCACAAGGTACGTGTACAAACCTGATTGTCATTGTCGAAAGAGTCGAGGAACACGCCAAGACCTCGCCAATGATCGCTGCTGCCGAACACGTTGCCCTCCTGACCCTTGCTTTCTGTGAACCAGATAGCCTGGGGAGAACAACAAAGAAACATGACGCCACAGATACCATCCTCTACTACGCAACTTATACAAGATGCATGGGCAGTGCCATACATCTTTTCCTATTCAATTTTATACAGTGCACCACTTTTTTTGTGCAAATTGCGGTTTCTAGGCAGTTTTAATTTTTTTGGTGCTAATTGCGGTTTTTAGGTAGTTTTAATTTTATGGGGGGTTCAACTTGTAGTTTTTAGGTGGCTTTAGTTTTTTGTGCAAATTGCGGTTTTTAGAAATATTAACCCTAGCAGTGCTGAGCTCAGAATATTCCAGACTACCTCCATGGCTTTTTTTTTTTTTTTTTTTTTTTAGCAGAAGTTAATTCAGCAAGACCAGGGTAAAAAACAAAATTGTATTAAAAAAATGTATAATTAAGAAACAGAACAAGTTCTGCTTATTTCAACAACAGGGTCCATACAGGTTCACAGTCTCAAAAATTCATGACTTTTCCAGGCCATCTCTCCTGTTTTCCATGACACCTTCCTCGCCCTCTTTCACACTGACACACGCGAGGGTAGAAATTATGAGCTTATCCAAGTTATCGCAGTCAGCAAGACCAATGCTCAGAGTTAGTCATTGGCCTTATGGGAAGGCAGTTTGTTGGTATTTTTGGCAATCAGTCCTGTGAGTAATCACCAAGCTGACCATTTCACTGTTGGGCTCAAAACAGCTTCCATAAAGTTCCGAAATTCCATAACTTTTCATGATTCTTGAGATTATTTCATGACTTTCCAGGTGTGGAAAAGCTATTTCCAAATTCCATGACTTTTCCAGGATTCCATGACCTGTATGGACCTTGCAACAACTGATCGATTGAGTAAATCATCCAGATGCCCCTGTCAGCCATCGCTCCAACACACCATTCCATCAGCTCCAATTCTGCCACGCCCGGTGACTCGAAGAGCGACCTCAATCTGCCAGTTTGGTGATACCAGCTGATTTTTCGACCACACCGCCCCTGTTATGACAAGTTATGTCATGTACGATGTTTGTAGTCAAACAGTGATGACAAGAAATGTTCATCCCATCAACATATTTTTAAATATACATGTAGATATATACCATCATAACAAAAGTAATAGTTTTTCCAATACTGCTTTACAACTAAAAATTAAATATGATATTACTGCAAAGCACAATAAACTCACCATTAAATAAATGATGACTGAAATGCACCCCCCCCCCCCTCCAAAAAAAAAAAACAACCCAAAAAAACAACAAATACAAAACCACTACAAAAAAACAGCAAATCAACAAAAACAAAACAACAACAAAAAACAAAGCACATATATAAATATATATACAAACCACACACAAACAAAACTTCAACACAAAAGTATTCCAAAATATTTGTGTATCCACATTACTAAGTCAGCCATCAGCATTAGACAACTGCAAGACTGTAAAATTTGTCTTCAAACTGAAAAGTGACGGAAAATACAGACCTTTCTTGCTTCGCAGTGATGGGGTTATCCTGATACCTTCATCACCAGCCAGAGCATCTAAAACAGACAAAAAAAGGATTAAATACAAGAATTCACATGCATACATGTACACACAAGAGGAAGAATATGACACTGCCTCCGTTGCTCTGACACAAACGTTCACAAAGAGCAGCCATTTGTATAGTGTGATGTTGCTACGATGGTCTCTATACATGAAAAATGAATTGTAATTCAATAATGACAATAGCATAGTGACAGTATTAGTCAGGTTTACTGTTGTGAAATATTCTGTGTCCGTGATGCAACATATGCTTCCAGTGATTCTACCATCTGTTGTGAAATTATTGTAATAACTGTATCTTACCGTATTTGTTCGGGTGTTTCAGCATACCAGTAAGATAGCTAAACAGCTGTCAGTCATATCATGTTGCATATGTTCGTGACATTATGAAAGATTTATGTATAGCCAGTGCTAAATAGTGAGGATGTGCAGCTACATCTGTGAGTGTGTGTACGAGTGAGTTGCTTGGAGCTGCAGCTCAACAGATGACAGCAGATGGCAAAATTAAAATAAAACAGTAAACAAAACCTGCTTACGAAACTTGAAAGTGAACATCGATCACTTTCACATGGTTCAGAACACACAAGAATGAACACAGATCATCCTCGTGTGTTCTGAACCAACAGAGTTGTTTGTTATGGTTTACAGGAAAATCTGCTAAAATTTAAATTTATGATATTCCAACAACTATACCTATCTCTGAAGTGTCACAAGTATTATTAATATTTGAAATGTGTCACATGCATCCACACTTGAGAGCGAGCAAGCGAGCGAGAGAGAGAGAGAGAGAGAGGAGGGGAAGGGAGATATGGCAAGTTTCCTCAGTGACTGCACGCCTCCTGTATAAAAAAAACAACAAAAAAACGTATGGTCTTTCACAGGCAGCTGCACACACATGCAGCATCTAAAGGCTGTCTTTACATACTTTGGTATCTACCGACGTATCACGTAAGACTTAACACTGCACTGTGTGTACTGTGGCTGTGAACAAGTTCAACAAAACCGGCGTCATTCACCGTCAGAATGGCAGTTATCACAACCAAAGGAGGGCCGACATCACTTAAACCACAAACGAAATAATTGCCTTGCAAAAAGTTTATTTTTAGTGGGTAACTACTCTGCTGAAGTTCCTTCAAAATAAAGCGATATCTCCAAACATATGGAGGCCGGAAACTCTAAACAACACGTGTGCTATCGCATTTCTATTGGACTCTTACCTCCACTGTATTCCCAAAACGGAATAGTATTGTCTCGCTGCACAAGATGCGGGCCCTTAAAACTCAGTTTGTACTCGAATCTAGCTTTCGGAAGCTCTCCAAAAGCCTGGTGCAGGCACAAAATGCATGCAGCGAACACGAGAAACCTCGTAGCAGACATCTTGACGGTGGAAGCGGAAGAGTGTGTGTGGTTCACAGATGAAGATCGAGAAACAAATTCCCCAGTCAACCTTTGCCTAGTCGCAAAAGTTGATTGGTTAACTTTTATTGCGCCTGCGCAGAATTGAAACCGTTTTTAGTTTCGGATTCAAAGGATCCGGATTTGCTCGAAACAAACGCGAAATGCACTCCTGCCGCCTAGCGGCGTAGTGGTTGATGGCGAGGGGAGGTAAGTAATTATGCCAAACAGAAAATGATTAATGGCGGAGTGACGGCGCCTGGGGGCAGCACAGCTTCTTCCATCATGCTTCTTCCACGTTGAGAAGTCTTATTGGCGGAGGGCTTGCAGTTTGGAGAGGTGTTCGCACTGTATAAACAACTCAAGTTGCCCCTCGCTGAAATAGACCACGCACTGGGGTCACAGGAGGATTCTCTCGACACTAGCCTTAATCTTTGTCGCTACGCCGCTTTATCAGTCACGACTGAGTTTCAGTGGAGCGGCTCAGTGTCGGCCCCGGCGGACGGACTGAAACTGACGGGTCATCATTGCTTTGCACATACCAGTTAATATGTGTACTTGTGTACTACGTCGATCATCTGCCTGTTGTTTGAGGAGAACATGAACAACTGACAAGAACCAATGACATCAAACTATCACGGCAGTTATACTAACTATGACTGCTGACTGACGCCGGGAACAACTGAGATTGTAAACGTGACTGATCTCCGAGTCCAAGCCGGCGCGGCCGCCGGTTAAACTCAGGCTGATGGTTTGGAAACTGAAAAACAAAAACAAAAAACTTGACAGACTTCCCGTTTACTAGTACTACAACTAGCACTACTGGCGACAAACATTGACTTGTTGGTGGTCGTCGACCCGGCGGGGCCGCTCAGTAACGGTGCCACTCAGTGTGCCATCGCGGCGGCCGCGGGCGGGCTTCGGTTCATAGGACGGTGTTCACATACGGCAATAGTTTAATATAACTGACATTACTATGCCAGGCCCGTTTGATCGCTGTACTGACAAACGAAGAACTGAAGAAGTCAATGAAAAAAACAACAACCAACCAACCCCCCGCCCCAAAAAACAAAACAAAACAAAAAACAAACAAACAAACAAACAAACAAAAACACAAAAAACAAAAACCAACAACAAACAAACAAAAAAACAAAACAACAAAACAAACAAAAAACCAAAAAAGCAAAAACACAAAACAAACAAAATAACAACAACAACAACAAAATTAAAAAAAATCCAACAACAAACAACAACTGTAGATCTCTGGTCGGATCCCGATCTGGTCACACCCAACCGTTGAACCAGGCTAAGTCAAGTTGAGTAGTAACCCCAGTGACCAGATCAGTCATTCGATAATCGATCAGTTCCCAATCTGAGCGTCACTGATCCGTGACCGACCGGCGGCTGTGATCAATACGCCGCTCCACTATCATGTCCGTGAGTTTCAACATCAGTCACCGATTAACCGTGTCCGGCTGCGCTGGCGCCAAGGTGTTCAAGTTCACTGACTCTGTATTGTAAACGGGCCGTATGGTAATTAAATGCAATCATCTGTGACCGTCACAAACTGACACGTGGAAACTTGCCCCGACACTGCACTGCTAACCGGGTCCTACTAATTACCGAAAACAACCGAAAACGGCCGAAAACAACCAAAAACAACTCTTAATTAATACGGGTAGAACGCAGTTAAAACATAGAAATAACAAAACACAAACATGATTAAACGACTCTGGTCCGGACTGGTTATCGTTTTCTGCAGTATCATCTTTTTTCGTTTAGCTTTTTTAAGGCCTCTTTTTCACCTTTAATCATGTTTGTGTGTTGTTATTTCTATGTTTTAACCGCGTTCTATCCATATTAAGAGTTGTTTTCGGTCGTTTCGTTGTTTTCGGTCGTTTCGTTGTTTTCGGTAATTAGTAGGACCGCTGCTAACCGACCGGTAGGAACAGTTACTCATACATTTTACCGCCGACCGTTAGCGCGGACATGGACGGAAGCCGCGGCCGACACTGAGCGTAAAACACAGGGTGACAAATAAAGACAAGTTATTTTTGGATTAAGTTAACTGTAAACTGCACCAGTATGGCGGTGCCGCTTGTCATTCAACCAAATGGCCGGTCCGGCAGGTTTAAAAAATAAGGGTGAGTTTTGCCGGGGTATTTTCTTTTTCTCAATGTATGTGAATCTCACACACACACACACACACACACACACACACACACACACACACACACACACACACACACACACACTGACACACACACACACACTGACACACACACTGACACACACACTGACACACACACACACACACACTGACACACACACACACACACACACACATACTGACACACACTGACACACACTGACACACACACAGACACACACACACTGACACACATACTGACACACTGACACACACACAAGTAGTAGAGTCTGCGATATCTCATCCCTTAGGGAGTAGGGAGCCGTGTGACGTCATCAGCGGAAGTGCCGTCATGAGCGGAAATGACGTCATCAGCGGAAGTGTCATCATCAGCGGAAGTGCCGTCATCAGCGGAAATGACGTCATCAGCGGAAGTGTCATCATCAGCGGAAATGCCGTCATCAGCGGAAATGACGTTATCGGCGGAAGTGACGTGTTTTTCGGTGACCTCGGTGAGCGGAAGTGATGTGTTTTTCGGTGACGAAAGAATACAAATTAAGGGAAAAAAAAAATTCCCGCAAGATGGGTTCGAACCACCGACCTGAGGATTTACAGTCCCCCGCTCTACCAGCTGAGCTATCGCGGGTGGTGAAGAAAAGGGGAGTTGTATAAAAAGATAAAAGATACATTGTAGCAAGTGACGGACACGTGACCGCAAAGGCATTGTTTGAAATGATGGAACGAGAATACAGCTGGAACACACACTCTCTCTACAGTGACGGACCTGTGCACGTCGATACAGTGAACAAGAATGAGATGAGTGCGTACGTGGACAAGGAAGGAGATACAGGCACCACCCACCCACCTCAGCTGCCTGTTGACGACCAAGAAAAAACTCCCACAAGCAACCCCACAGCCACTTCTACAGATGCCACAGTGGTGCCAACAGCTACAGCCGAGACACCAATGGGTGAAGATTTAGAGCAACAGTCGGTGCCCTCAGCTACAACGTCTTTAAGTCAACAGGACGCTGGTCACGATCAACAGGAAGAGAACCTTCACCCTTCCCCTTCCCCGAGTCACAGTGATAATCATTTTACTTTTGATGATGACGAGGCTGTAAAGAGGAGACAAGAGCTGAGACAAAAAGTACGCGTTCTGAGAGAAGAGAACCGGAAGCTGAAGGAACGTCAAACGTGTCGTCACTGCCGGGAGCGACCTGTGTCTTTGACCCTGCTACCTTGCGGTCATTTTTGTTTTTGTCAGGAGTGCGGGTCAACATTCTATGCTTGTCCGATTTGCCAGAAAACGATTTTAGCAGATGTCAGAACTATAGTATCTTGAAAAGAGACTCTCGAATCTGACGGTTCTACTCGCAGGTACTGGAGTAAGAGCGAGTTGTATAAAAAGATAAAAGATTACTGACATAAGTGTAAGTCAGTGGTGACAATGGATCTGAGATGGAAGCATCCGTTCACCTGTGTGATTGCCGGCCCTACTGGTAGTGGAAAAACCTATTTTGTAGAACGGTTTTTGCGTGAGTTGCCAAACATGATGGTGCCGGTTCCTCACGAAGTGATCTGGTGTTACGGCGAGTGGCAGCCTGTGTATGATCGTCTGAAGGGTCAGGTGACTTTTGTGGAGGGGTTACCTGATGTCGAGGCATGGGGTAGTCAGCCTAAACGTCGTCTGGTGATTATTGATGATTTGATGAGTGAGACGGATGATCGTGTGACCAAGTTGTTTACTAAGGGGAGTCATCACCGCGACATGAGTGTGATGTATATTGTGCAAAACCTGTTTGGGAAAAACAAAGAGCACCGGACCATCAGTTTGAATAGTCATTACTTGGTGGTGTTTAAAAATCCCCGGGACGCTTCTCAGATTACGAATCTCGCCAAACAGATGTATCCTGGTCAGACTCGGTACCTACAAGAAGCATTTAAGGACGCGACGTCGGCGGCGCATGGTTATTTGCTGGTGGATTTAAAGCAAGACACACCCGATCACCTGCGTCTGAGGACCGGTGTTTTTCCTGGAGACCAACACGCTGTGTTTGTCCAAAAGTAGTCACCAGAATGTCTAAGCGAGTGAAGAAACACGCTCCTTTACTACAGTGGATGAGCAAGGCTAAACCCAGAACTCTCAAGTCCATCATAAAAGCAGCAGACAAAGATCTGGTGGACACACTGTGTGAGTGTGGCCTCAACGTGCTGAAGGGAAACGTACCGTTGTCTCCTACACAAAAGAAAAAACTTGGCAAATACAAGTCGGTTTTGAGAGCGCTGGCTAAAAAAGGAACGCCGCTGCAAAAGAAGAAAGCCCTGCTCCAGAAAGGCGGTTTTCTAGGTGCTCTTCTCGGCCCAGTACTAGGCGTGTTAGGACACTTGTTGTTTCAGTAAGGATGGCTAAGAAGATGATACTCGTGGACCCAAAAGTGATGGAAAACATAAAAATTGGGGCTTCGCATCCGTACCCATACCGGATCCGCTGGCTGACAAGTTATCATCTTTAGATCACGACATTCGGACTATCTTGGAGACCAAGCACGTACCTCTGACGACAAAGTGCTTCAGTATCAGCAGGCCTTGCAACGTTACCTTCATTTGGCAGAGCAGTTTCGACAGCGACCTCTTGGAAAAGTGGAGCTGGCTTCGCCGACTTTACCACCCCCACTTTTAGCAGCGGATGACTTACCTCCACCGCCTCCTTCTTTGCTTCTGACCAGCCCTTCGCCCCGGCAGCATTTTCGCCTAGCACCGGACCCCTGTCTACATTAGAAAAGCGTGTCGTAGACAGTGTGCCTGGAAAATTGCGAAATAAAGCCAGACTGCTCTTGGCGCATATAAGGGATGTTCCCAACTTGTCATGGACAGAAAGCGGGGAACTTGTGTATGATCAGAAAGTGCTTCGCGGAAGCCACATCACAGACCTTGTCAATGACGTTTTACGAAAACGAAAGACAGTGCCTGATCCTGTAGGGTGGGAGGTGTTTGCCACCGCATTGAAAGACAGCAACGCTCCGAAAGAATTGATAGGACACGACGATCGGTGGCGTTGGATGCAACAGCAGCAACAGAGAGAAAAAGCTAAAACTCCTGTCGCCCACAGCACTAAGCGCAAACGGATCGATACACCATCAACGCCAAAGTCTTCAAAGTCATCGTCGTCCCGCGCATGGATCTCGTGGTAAAACCATAGACGCCCATGGGACGAACAAAGCGAAGGCAGAAAAAGCACGAGACTAAATTAAGACAGCGTTACTACGATCCTCGACTTCCAGGCAGTTTGGGTGGGGTAGAGGCTTTGAGAAGAGCAAGCGGCGTAAAACCCACTTATGTGAAAGAGTGGCTGAGTATCAAGACACCTATACCCTACACAAGCCTGTCCGACACAAGTTTCCTCGACGGCAGACGATTGTAGGTGGTATCGATCATCAGTGGCAGGCGGATCTCGTCGATGTCAAAAATCTCAAAAAAGACAATGATGGGTTCGCCTTTTTACTCACAGTCATTGACGTTTTATCTAAATACGCTTGGGTCGTCCCCTTGAAAGACAAAACTGGTGCATCACTGGTCGCAGCTTTTCGAGACATCTTTGCTAAAGGTCGCAAGCCGTTAAAATTGCAAACAGACAAAGGGACAGAATTTACCAACAGAGTGTTGCAGCAATTTTTGAAAGACGAAGGCGTGGACTTTTTTGTCACCCAAAACGAGGACATCAAAGCAGCTATTGTAGAGCGCTTTAATCGGACTCTGAAAGAAAAAGTGTGGCGTTATTTTACACGAAAAAACACTCTGAGGTATGTTGAGGTTTTACCTCAGATTGTGAAGGCTTATAACAAGTCTTATCACCGCACCATCAAGAGAGCTCCCGTCCAAGTGAACGAAGACAGTGAGGAACAAGTGTGGCAGACGTTATACGGACGTCAACCTCTAAAGCTGACCTCTCGATCCACGACCAAATTACAATCGAGTGATCGTGTGCGAATCAGCAAAGCCCGTCGCACCTTTAAAAAAGGGTATTTACCTTCATGGACAGAGGAGCTTTTTACCGTGAGTCGTGTGCTCAACACCCAACCTATCACATATGTTCTCAAAGATGACCATGGTGACGAGCTGAAAGGGACATTTTACGGCCCTGAATTGCAAAAGGTGGGGGATAAAACGGTATTCCGCATTGAAAGTATCTTAGATCGTCGACGAGGCCCAAACAGAGCAGACGAGGTGCTGGTCAAGTGGTTTGGCTACCCAGAGTCGTTTAACTCTTGGATCCCTGAACGACACCTACAACGGTATAAAGGGTGATGGAAGACGTGACGCTGCGCCATAGAGAAGAAGACCAAGACCAAGCTGAGGTGGAAGGTGGCGTTGGAGAACGAAAGAGACCTTCTACCATCTGGCAGGTGTTTGGCCAACGCGTACCTCGTAGTGAGATTGTGTATGGTTGTCAGATGTCACTGATCTACATCGTTGTGATCACAGCTATCTACAATTTGACCACAGGTCACGACAACACAGAGCTGTGGGTGGCTCTCTTGGGTTCTTGTTTAGGCTACGTACTACCGAACCCTTCTCTCAAATTGCAGAGGCATTAACAACATTGACGACCAAAAAGATGAGCCAGGATTTTTATCTGACTTTATCCAGCAACGCCAGTGAGCGGTTTTATCCAGATAACACACTGACTCACTTTTTCAACAAACTGCCAGAAACGATCGACCTCAGACACCCAAGAGACTGGGAGGTGGGTTTGGCCGAGTGCCGGTACCCATACAACTGGTTCAACCTACAAGATGGTGAAGGAGAGTTGGAGTTGTTCAGAGAAGTGCAGGAAGAGGGGGATGCAGTGCAGGTGTTTCGTCACAAGAAAAAGATTCACGCTGGGTATTACACATCACCACAAGGATTCGTCAACAAACTGAACAGAGTCGTCACAAGTGCAGGGCCCCGTTTTAAAAAACAAGTCGAATTTTCCTACAGTGCGCTGCAGAAAAAAGTTGTCATGACTGTGCAAAGTGGGACCAGCATAAGGATATCTCCAAAGGTGGTACGCATGTTGGGTCTAAAAGGTGGAGAGTTGGATGGGGATCAAATACTCTTTAATGGTATGCGGCAATTTGAGGACAACAACGTGTTGGATCTTACAGACGGGCTAGACAGCCTGTGGGTCTACAGTGATGTGGTGAGGCATCGCGTTGTGGGTGATTTGAAAGTCCCTTTGTTGCGGGTTTTACCCATCAGGAGTGATGATCAACAGCATCATATCTTTGAAAACATTCATTACGTACCCGTGGGTCGACAAGTCTTTAACACTATAGAAATAGATATAAGAGACACAGCAGGCCAACCCATCCCATTCGAGAGAGGACAAGTCATCGTAACACTTCACTTTCGGCGGACCCAGTCACCGTCATCATGAAAAGTGTCTATGAGGATTATTACCTGCATCAAGCGGGAAGCGGCCTTCCTGTTTTTGTTGGGGCGAGACACCAACGCGGACATGGCTTAGGAAACATACTAGGCGGTTTAGCGCGTATGGTGGTGCCCATCTTGAAACGCGGAGGACAGACTTTATTAAAGCAAGGCGTTAAAACCGGTGTCAACATTTTGGGAGACGTGCTTTCAGGAGAAAACATCAAGACGGCAGCTAAACGCAGAGCTCAGGAAAGCGGGCGTCAACTCTTCACACAAGCAGCAAGGGCTTTGACCGGACAGTCACCACCTGCACCGCCCGGTACTCCCGCTGCCAAGAAGATAAAACGTGGGAACCGTTCTCAACCTCGCCAGTCGGCTGCCCGCTCTCGCAAAACACAGAGGAAGAGGAAGCTCGCAGGAGCAACGGACATTTTTAGCTAAAATGGCTTTTCTTCACGCTGGGTCTTGTGAGTGTACAAACACAGGTCTTGACCTGTTTATCATACCGCCAACGCAGACTAGTGTAGAAAGTGGAAGTTGGGTAGAACATCATCCTCTGGCAACGCTCACGGACACAGGTCCCATTGAATTTGTCATCAAAGGTGCTGGAGAAGACTACTTGGACTTGAGCAACAGCTATCTGCATGTCGGAGCCAAAATCGTCAGAGCCGACAACAGTGATCTGGTGGCAGGTGATGACGACAAGGTGGGACCCGTCAATCTCTGGCTTCATTCTCTTTTCTCAGAGGTGGACATTACTCTCAACGGAACGCAGGTGACCACGACCACCAATACTTACCCTTATCGTGCGTACTTGGAGACCCTGTTGAATTATGGTACAGACGCAAAAGAAACACAGCTGGCTGCCTCTATGTTCTACAAGGACACAGCAAATCAGTTTGACAAAGTGGGGGGAAACGACAACAAAGGTATGAAAGAGCGTGTGAGAAAAACAAAACGTTCTCACATCGTGGACATGATTGGTCGAGTGCACGCTGATCTGTTTTCCCAAGAAAAATATTTGCTGAACGGTGTGGATCTGCGCCTCCGTCTGACACGCAGCAAGGACGCCTTTTCACTGATGGCTGTTGCCGACGCCCCAAGTACCTACAGTGTAAAGATTGTGCACGCTTCTCTGTTTGTACGCAAGTGCAAGCTGAACCCTGCCGTCGTGTTGGGGCACGCTAAAGCCCTAGAGAAGGCCACGGCCAAGTACCCCGTCCAGCGAGTTGTCACCAGAGTCATTTCCATCCCAGCAGGCAACTTGAACGTCGTGCAGGACAATCTGTTTCTAGACCAGCTACCCAAACAGTTGATCATTGGCCTGGTCGACTCGACCGCCTTCAACGGAGCGTTCAACAGCTCGCCATTTGAGTTCAAACATCACAACCTGAACTTTCTGGCTCTCTATCAGGAAGGGAAGCAGATTCCTACCAAGGCACTCAAACCCAACTTTCGGACCGGGGAGTACATGAGAAGTTACGTCAGTCTCTTTTCCGGTACCAACACCAGCTGGAAAGACGTGGGAAATACGATCTCACCATCAGAGTACGACAAGGGATACACGTTGTACGGGTTTGATCTGACACCTTCACTGGTTGACGGAAACCAGGCAGAGCTCATCCGGGCAGGTTCTTTGCGGCTGGAAATGAGTTTCACCACAGCCCTCGCGGAGCCGGTCCACGTCATTGTCTATGCTCAGTTTGATGGTTTGATCGAGATCGACAAGTCCAGACAGGTGCTGCTGAATTTTCCTGCTTAAGCAAAACGAAAAGAGACAAAAAAAAACATGCGAGGTTGGGAAATCGATCGTGTGTTACGCCAAGATGTACATACCAACAAAGTGTTTCAAGGTGTGTATCCTAGGGACACATTACCCTTGACTGTTCACCTAAAGAAACCAGCTGCTTTTGTCGTGAACACGGATCGTTTAACAGGTCAGGGAGAGCACTGGGTGGCCATTTACATCGACGAGCATGGGAGAGGAGAATACTTTGATTCTTTTGGACTTCCACCCACGTATCCCGAGCTGATCAATTTTTTAAACAGACATTGTTGGTATCATCGTCACAATCCTCAAGTGTTACAAAGTGTGACCAGTCGTGTGTGTGGAATGTATGTGGTGTATTACATTATGCAGAAAGCAAGAGGACAGACTCTGTGGCGTCTGCTCGCACCCTTTGACCCTCGTTACCCATGGCGTAATGACAAACTTGTCGTGACTTATTTAAAACAACATTTGAAGAAACCAGTTCAAACCAGACTACTAGGGTAATAGAACACCATCACGTCACCACGTGATCAAAAACGTTTTGAGCTCGCCGCTATAAAAGGACAGTGTTTTGCCTTGCTGCCTCCTTTTGGACACCGCCGTTCAACCGAGTCTCCAACTCAGTCTCCACCACCACCCCCCCCGCCCCACAGTTGAAAACAAAAAATGACGTCACCTGCTCCTGTGCCGACTCCTACCCTATGGAAAAAAGGTGAAGCACTTTACAGTCTGACGAACAACAAGTTTGCTTCGGTCACCCGCTGTCACGATCAAACGCTGGTTCACATTAGACAGTATACTGAAACGGACACGGGTGACCTGAAATCTACACGTCGGGGATTTACGCTGTTGCCAGAAGAGTTTAACCAGTTGCTGTCCATTAGCAGCGCTATCTTGCGTGATGTTTTCGCTGTGACGCCTGTATCAGACCAACAATGGCAGCAGGAGGAGCAACAGCAAGAGACACCGCAACAGCCTGACACCCGACAGATGGTACCACCAACACCGACACCATCACCGTTGATGCAAAGACGTGAAACCACGACCATGACCAAACCACCGAAAAAACGACTTCGTCTCCACATTCCAGCGATCGCAACGACAACGGCTCCACCTGCTGCTACAGAAGGTCAGGAGATTTGCCTCCCGGACACTCAACCTCAGCTGTACGCACAGCATATTGACACTATTGTGAACCAACTACTCAACGGAGATGAGACCATGTCTGGTTATGGGCAGACAGAACAGTGGCGTTGAGCTGTCACTCACCTGCCCTGAATACGCTAGCATCTAAAACAGACCCACAAGAGAAAAAAAAAATGCTGGACGCTAAATTTGACAATGCTGTCAAAGTGCTTTTCAGTTAAAACAAAGACAGTAAACATGAAGGATCGTTTTAATGAAGTTTTAGGTGGAGACTTGACTTGTTGTACAAAACGCTTAAAACTGAAGCCAATATATTAACTTGTGTCAATGAACGTAAGCATTTTGTGTTGTTGTTGTTGTTGCAAATTGTCTTTTTTGCTTGTTATGATGCTGATATATGTATTTTGTACATCATTTTATACACGTCAGTTTAGTGGTTTGATTGTCTTGGTGTAAAAGAACCTTTGTAACCTGTGTTACAAGTATGTGTGTTTGTGTGAAACTGAAACCAAACAAATTTGTTTTTTTCTGGGCGAAACTTGAGTCGACACATATGCATGCACTGAGTGTTTTCCTTTTCCGCTTTTATTGCGACACTCAAAATCTGCTGTATCACCATTTTTATTTTGTCAGTGTTTTTTTTTTTTTTCTTACATGTCTGCATGTGCATGATTTTGGCTTGAGTTTGTGAATACAATAAACGTAAAAAAAGGTTTTATTTGTCTTATGTCAGGATGAAAGGCGATGTAAAAAAGACTTTTTACACACACACACACCATCAGACACACACCTACGTAGGCGCCGGTCGCACGTGCACAAAAGGCACACGCCCAAAAATCGGATGCAGGCGTGTACAAGTTATCAATGCCAAGCCTCACATAATTGTCGCACAAGCTAAGAGGTCGTGTTCTATTATGGTCGACAAGGAAGTCGGCGACAACGGTAGCAAGCGCACATAAGGCACACCCCCCCAAAATCGGATGCAGGCGTGTACAAGTCATCAGTGCCAAGCCTTACATAATTGTCGCAGAAGCGGTCTATTCCGGTCGACAAGGAAGTCGGCGACAACGTTCGCTGTCAGACGCAAACAGAGTCTGATGCAATCTTAACCATGTCAAGTGGCAGGGTTGCGTGTCCTAGTCTCACCCCCACGCGCGCACTCTGAGGACAAGGTGACCTAAACGGCTCTGTCAACAATGCCATAATGACATATTTCATCCGGTGTGTGTGGCACAAGCGTTAGTCTTTGCCTTGACAGCCAAACCGCCAACATCTCTCTGGTTTTTAAGGTTTTACTTACCTCTGTGTGAGATTCACGTATTGAGTTGTGATCATGGCCTCATGTTCAAGAGATCAAGCTTCTCGGTCTTCTTCATCATCTTCTTCTTCTTCTGTTTCACACCACAAGGTAATGGCGTTTTGTTGTTTTACTTTTAGTTTTATTATGTAATTTGAAAAAACAAATTGGAAAGCAACATGCTAGGGTTTTTGTGTTTGTATTTTTCCTGTCCTCCAGAAACACGTGTGTCCAGAATGCGGGAACGTGTTTTCTGAACGAAAAAATCTGACACGCCACATCAATGCAGCGCACAATCAGAGGCGTCCTTTTGTGTGTGAGCAGTGCGGTCAAACCTTCAAACGCAAGCAACACCTGACTCACCATCTTAAAATGCATCAGCGCGTCGATGCTGCCCAGAGCGACCAAACCCACAAGAGAAAAAACCCATCTACCCCCCACGCTCCTTTGAAAAAAAGACTCAGTACAGCTGAAAGAGAAAAACGGCTATTAGATGATTTGCCTCTCAAACAGAAAAAAATCTATGAAAAACATTTCCAGTCGATACGAACCCACGCGCGGCACGGTAAATCCCAGTCAGTATACACCTATTTCTGGGATCCCCGGTCGGAAGTTCCAGATTGGAATGAAAATCTGATGGAAATGTTTGCTGATCAAAACAAACGCTTCAAAATCAATTTCTCTCATTCTTTCCTTTTGAGGCACAAAGAGACAGAAGATCTTTCTTTCTTTCACGCGTCTGCCAACAACCACAGTGCCTTAGAGCGACCCCGTTTGATCCAATCCAAACAAGATTTTCTGTCTTTTGTAGACGACATTAAAGACGTAGATATTTTGGGACAGGTTCAGAAAGAACGACCTGATTCCAAATATTCTGTCGCCGCTATCATGTCTACTTCTTTTTACATCAACCCTCTTCCAGATTTTCCCATCGGGTGTGCATGCGATGAAATCCCCGACTTTATCGCTACCAACCCCTTTCTCCACAAACTGCAAAAAGATGAAAATAACCAGTTTCCTTACACAGACGGTCTGTGTCTGTTTCGTTGTCTAGCCCTTCATCAAGGCGCTAAACTACACGCTCTTCAAACCCCTACCAAAACACTGTTTGAACAATGGTCCGGTGGTCCGTGTCTTGTCCACTTTGCTGGCGTGACCTTGCTGGAGCTAGAGTCGGTTGAAGATTGTTTTGCGGTCAACATTGATGTCTTTGAATTTGACGAAACCCAAACACCCGTGTGTATCGTTCCTCGGCGTCGTAGTGCGTACAAACACCAGTCCACCATGCGGGTTCTTCATTTCAAAAATCATTTCATGCACATCATAGACATTGACCAGTTAGCCAAAGCTTTTGCGTGCCCCCGGTGCAACAAACTGTTTTCTTCGGTCATGCGGTTGCATGAACATGAAAAGCGGGGATGTACTGGGGGTGAACCCAAACCCACCTACAAAGGTGGTGTGTATACGCCCCCAGAGTCTGTTCTGCAACAATTTGAACAATTAGACGAGATCGAGCATGACCAAGACCAACGCCCTGACAGTCTCCACGTTCCCACCCAAACACTCAGACAACACCTCTGTGATTATTTGCAAGAGTTACCGGTGGTTGGGTTTAACTCGTCTCGCTATGACTTGAACGTGATCAAGCCTTATTTGATTCAAACGCTGATCACGCAGTCCCAAACAGACGATGACATGCCAGAAATTCCCGACGGGGTTGATGTCGAGGAAGAAGAGGAAGGAGAGTGCACAAACACAGATAAACAAGGGCAAGAAAAATGTCCTTTGAAATTTGTAGTAAAACGCAATAACCAGTACATGTGCATTTCGACCACTAAACTGAAATTTTTAGACATTGTCAATTTTGTCGCGCCAGGTTATTCTTACGCCAAGTACTTGAAAGCGTTTGGTGTTGAAGAGCAGAAAGGGTTTTTTTGTTACGAGTACATCACTGGTCTAGACACACTGAAAGAAACCGCTCTACCTCCACATTCGGCCTTCTACAGTACACTGAAACAAACCAACATCACACCAGACGAGTATGCGTACTGTCAAAAAATATGGCAAGAAAATCAGTGCGCTACCTTGCGCGATTTTCTCGTCTGGTACAATAACCTGGACACAAAACCCTTTCTGGTCGCTTTGGAACGGCAAATTGACATGTACGCGACCCTTGGCGTCGACTTGCTCAAAGACGGAATTTCTGTCCCAGGCATCACCCTCAAATATTTGTTTCAAACCATGCCTTCAGACACTTACTTTTCCCTCTTCAACGAGAAACAAAAAGACATTCACACTCTCTTGCGCGATCAGATTGTGGGGGGCCCTAGCATTATTTTCCATCGTTGGCACGACAAAGATAAAACCTGTATTCGTGACCAGCCAGACAAACCTGTCCAGTCTATCACGGGCTGGGACGCCAATTCTTTGTATCTGTCAGCGATCATGAACCCAATGCCGACAGAGCACCCTACCATTCGACAAAAAGAAAACGGGTTTAGAGCAGAAAAAACCGATCCGTTTGGTCAGTTGGCTCGCGAATGGCTCGAGTGGACGATGCACACGAAAAACATTCGTCTTCAGCACAAATTTAACAGTAAAGAAAAGCAGTTGGGCAAACGACACATACGGGTGGATGGGTGGGATCCTGAGACACAAACTGTGTATCAGTTTCATGGGTGTCTGTTTCATGGTCACTCATGTTCTTTGACGACGGGGCGAACCGTCAACCCCATCAACGGTAAAACGCTGACTGAGCTCAGACAAAACACGCAAGATGTGACCCGGTATTTGCGTCAGGACGTGGGTGTGCGTGTGGTGGAAAAATGGGAGTGTGAGTGGAAGTGCGAAAAAAATTGTAACCCAGACATTGAGTCCTTTTTACAAGCACATTTTCCAACGCTAAAACCTTTCAAGGGTGTCTCACCCATCACAGAAGAAGCTATTGTCAACGCTGTAAAAGACGAAACCTTGTTTGGGTTTGTGCAGTGTGACATCGCTGTGCCAGAGGCTTTAAAACAGCATTTTTCAGAAATGCAACCCATCTTCAAAAACGCTTCCATCAGTCGTGATCAGATCGGTGAGCTGATGAAAACCTATGCTGAAAAACACAAACTTCTCTCTCAACCCCGTCGAACGTTGGTGGGCAGTTACTTTGGCAAAGGTATATTGTTGGCCACACCTCTTCTGAAATGGTATCTCGAGCATGGGCTGGTGGTCAGTAACATCACGCTCATCCTCGAGTACCAACCCAAAACTTGTTTCAAAACGTTTGGTGAAGCCGTGTCTGACGCTCGTCGTCAAGGCGATCAAGACCCGAGCAAGGCTATTTTAGCAGAAACCTTTAAACTGCTCGGCAACAGCGCGTACGGTAAAACCCTGACAAACGTTGCGCGCCACCGTGACATTCATTATGTCACCCCTCAAAAAGCGCCCAAACTCGTCAATGAAGCGCGTTTTCAAAAACTGACTGAACTGACAGACCAAGTCGTGGAAGTGGAAATGAGCAAACAAAAAATCAATTGGGCCCTTCCTCTGCAAATCGGTTTGTTTGTGTATCAGTACGCTAAACTACGCATGTTGCAGTTTCATTTTGACTTTTTAGATAAGTTTGTGTCTCGAAGCGACTATCAATTGCTTGAAATGGACACTGACTCGTTGTACGTGGCCCTCAGTAGTCAGACCTTAGAAGATGTGGTGCGTCCAGAGCTCAGACAAGAGTTTTACCGCGTGTACCCTCGTTGGTTTCCGGCTCAGGCCTGTCCTCGTCACCAAACAGACTTTGAAAGCGCCCAGCAACTTTGGGATCCCACACAGTGCCCCGACTGTCAAGCTCAAATTGCTTATGACAAACGAACGCCGGGTCTGTTCAAAACAGAGTATCAGGGTCACGCTTTCATCGGCTTGTGCTCTAAAACCTACTTTTGTCAGGGAGATCAAAACAAATTAAGTTGCAAGGGACTCAACAAACAACAAAATGATCTCACGTTTGACACCTACCAGCAAGTCCTCACGACTCAGGAAAGTGGAGGCGGAACCAACATGGGTTTCAAAACCGATGGAAAATCAATTTTTACCTACACACAAAACCGCAAATCTCTCTCATTCTTCTACATCAAACGGGTGGTAGCCTCTGATGGCATTTCAACTTTCCCCACTTCAGTTTAGATTATTATTTTTTTTGTCAAAGTGTGCGCCGTTTTTTTCTTCTTTTGTAAGTCTGTACTGAAAAAATGTTTTTGGCCAGTTGAAATAGCCCACCTCCTCGTGGTACTGGCTGGATGGCTCTTCGTTTCATGACACAAACAGTGTCAGTCATGACCCTAAGAGTCAACTAACGGGCATCATGTTCAAAGAGTCAAAAAACCAAGTGCATCATGTGTAACACACCATGTCGTTATTCATAATTATAGTCACGTGAATTTGAGCATAATAACAGCTACGAGCCAATGTTATGCTATTAGCCTTTTGTACAATTAGAGCGCGGTCTCCAGTCGCGCGCAGCGACTACTTGACACCATTTTTCCCAAGCAGCTCATTCCATTGGCTCCAACGCGATCCCGCCTATATAAATAGTGGCTGTATGCGGCGAGGGCTACCACACACACACACACACACGCACACACACACACACACACACAAATCTGTTGACGGCAATATAGTCAAAAGTGCTGCAGCGTCAACAGATTTTCATCATCTTTCCGAGACCTACATAACACACATAGAGATCTGTTGACGGGGATATAGTCAAAAGTGCTTTCTTAATTGCAACGACCAGTTCATCTTGTAGCTCTCAATGGCTCATCTGAAACGTCACAGTGGAGAAGTATCGGGTACAGTCTTGATTGACTTAGGCCTCTACACCTCTCCTGGATAACACCTCTAACCTCACCTCCTGGATAACACCTCTACAGCCCTACCCCGGGACCTACACCAAAAGGTCCCACCTGTACGCGGCTCCTCAGCGTAGTCCAGTGCAGTTTCATCATTGTCTGGCTACCTGTGGGGGTGTAAAGGTGAACTATGACCTTGTGTGTTCGATACCGCTCCTTCCAAAAAAAAAAAAAAAAAAAAGTCACCATCATGATGGTTACTAGGATCACGTCTTGCTCTTCATCTCTCAGGTAAGTGTCATTTTTTAAACTTACTGTGTATATTTTTCATGACCTTTTTCCGCTTTTCGGTCACCGATGACACCGGAAAACACGACACAAAAAAAAAACGTCACGTCCGCTCACCGAGGTCACCGGAAAGCGCATCACCGGAAAACACGTCACTTCCGCCGATAACGTCATTTCCGCTGATGACGGCACTTCCGCTGATGATGACACTTCCGCTGATGACGTCATTTCCGCTCATGACGGCACTTCCGCTGATGACGTCATTTCCGCTCATGACGGCACTTCCGCTGATGATGACACTTCCGCTGATGACGTCATTTCCGCTCATGACGGCACTTCCGCTGATGACGTCACACGGCTCCCTACTCCCTAAGGGATGAGATATCGCAGACTCTACTACTCACGATGAAGTGGGCCGTTTTCTGAAGATCCTGCCGGCTACCGTACAGCTTGGAGTGCAGACTGGTCTCTTCTGGCCACACTGCTGTACGAAGCTCCTGGAGCTTGGGGCACTGCTGGAGGACATGGTCTGCCGTTTGCTCACCGGTGCCGCAACTGCACTCTGCACTGAATGCCGAGCTTCCGGTGCATATGTACATTGAGGCGATTGTGTCCGGTTCTGAGCCGTAGAAGGATGACTTGCTCTTGTCTGGTGAGGCAGTGGTAGTGATCCTTCGGTGTTACTGGCTTGCGGGCTGACTTGATGAGGGTACGTTTTTCCCCGTACGTCAGGTCCGTGTCTGGTTGGCTCTCGCTGGCCCCCTTCGCGCCTTCGACCCAATGCGAGAGGTCAGGTTCAAGTCCCATCTATCACATATTGCAGCACAATAAATTACAACACCCGACTCATGAGGAGGTACGCCCGCAGCTGAGTGTAACTTTGATGGTTAACTTTTATAAGTGGGACTCGAACCTGACCTCTCGCATTGTTGACGAAGTCTCTTTTAAACCGCTACAACACCGACAAGCTGGTCCTACAGGTTGCTAGAAGTCGCCCTATCCCTGTCCTGTCGACTATCATCTAGCCGACTGGTGGAGGGTCCCTCGCCGTACACGTCGATAGTTGAGCGATAGCCCTGTAGTGCGCGTTTACCATATATGGAAAGTCACGCGAGACTACTCTCCCTTGAAGACAAAATGGCGGCTCCCATGGCGGACTACGATTTAGATGATTCAGAAGAAGATTTGGAAGTGATTGCGGCCGCTGTTGCTATTCTTGCCGAGGAGGACGAACCGTGTAGTTTCGTTCCTCGTATCCCATATGCTTGGATTTTCTCTCACTAGCTCGATAAACCTTGCTGTGGCACAGTCGTCCATCTTCTCGGCCATCTTGAATACGTCACGACTCACGTGACCACCCTACTGTTGATTGGTCGCTCAGTGAATGCTAGACTAGCGGCCAGTGGATAGAAATTTAGAAGCCAGTTCTATCGCGGATATAATTATAGCGGATAGGGGGCTGTCCGCAGGTATGGACAGACTAGCGGATGACTATCGGAACGGATTAACGGCCGATAGTCGATAGGATAGTGTGAAAACTATCCACGTGTAAGGCAGCCTTTATAAATATGCAGACTATGGCAGACTGCGGCAAATGCACTGGCAGACATGGAAACCTGATCACATCCTTCTCCGGGGCGATGGACATGCAGGCTAGGCATTCCAGATCAGCTTTGGCGAAAACACAAATCAAGCGGACGACGTAAGCTGGGCACCCCACAGCATAGCAATTCACCGCCAAATTGATTGCAAGCTTGCCCGGGCAGAAAATCGACACATGTTCCGTAAGGAGAACATGTCTCGGCCGTCAAGCAGAATGTCTCGTTTCGTCTAATTCCGAAGCCTGCAAGATTTGACCGAGACTGAACATGAGCCGAGTGTATGAGCTCGGTAGTTGGGGCCAATTTGGGAGCTGCATGTCTGATGTCCATAAAACGTTCTTTCTTCTTTTTTTAAGTTGAAGTTTCAAAATTGGCGAAAATGAAGTCAAATCAGATCAAATGACACTTGACCCAATCATGGGAAATTATTTTGCAGCGAATTTAGACAAGCAGACATCACATGTGGTCAAGAATACAAACGCACGACGAGTAGGTGACGAGTGAAGCCGAAAGGTACGGTGGAAGCCGGGTGCCATCACAATGACGAAAAGCCAGAACAGAAATTCTATACTGAAGGCGGAAATGGACTGGTAGCCAGTGGAGTTCACTCAGAAGCGGTGTTGCATGCTCTCGCTTCCGTCTGCCCGGCACTAAGCGCGCAGCGCTGTTCTGAACTCTTTGAAGGCGACCTACATGTTCTGCTAGAAGACCAGCCAGTGTTGAGTTACAGTAGTGGAGGCGTGAGGTTATGAGCAGTAACTAATTGTTTTCCCTCTTTGAAGTGTCTTTGTTATCACCCACATCGGCATATCGTCAATATCGGCATATGTCGTGAACAAGAAAGAAAACAAATCGTGAAAATCGCACGCAACCAATCAGGTTACTGTTTTGTGGCTGGACATCATTATTATTGTGATGGTGTTGAGTGATAGTTCAGGCAGGCAGGGAGACAAAACACAGCGGTCGCTATGACATGAGTGAGGAAAACAGCAACAAATGGCAGAGCGGGGAGCGACAATCCGTGCAGTGACTCGCGGCAGGGCTGGCTGGCGACTGTCCAGTGAGGCGTAGCTCGCGGCTACTTATGCGCCCAGCGCGAGCCGCAAAGAAAGCAACGGCCGCTCGCAGCAGAAACAAGGGCTAGATGCTCGGGTAGCAGCGAAATCTGTGTTTGTTTACACACAGAAAACTAACAATAGCGGGCGTAATACAACAGCTACAAACTTCAAACAAACTGCATTCAAAAGAGCGTGAAAAGTACTTTAAGATGGCATATGTTTGGCACATTATCAAAGTACAGAGAATTTCCTATCGCCGATTTAAGAGCGTAAAGGCTGGGACCACGCATTCGAAAAGTGGTGAAAATGGCAAAATACACCCGTTAAACTACAAAACAGCGCTAAAAACAAAACATAACTAAAAAGTACAAACTCTTCCGAAACTACTAAATGATAAAGTTAGGCTAATTGACTGTGGAGATATTTAGCACTAAATGGACACAAACAAACACAGCTAACTGACACGTGGCTATCGTGGATCCGCAACGCTGCACGCGTGCGGTAGCCTACAGGCGAACAAAGCCGGCGGCACACAGCTGGCCGGAGAACCTAGGGTAGTGGGCGAGAGGGTCCAAACCACTCGGCTACATTATTTTACTGTGATAATCCTTTTTTTTTTCTTCTTTTTTTTCCGCGTATTTTAATAAGTGTACGTTACTTAAAGATCTGCCTGCTGTTTTTTAGACGTGATTTCCGGTCTATTTTAAGGTATTTTACTAAGTGTATTTTTACAAAGTGTATAGATTTTTTTATATAGATTTTCCAGCTTATATCGTTCATCACTCAGACAGAAATGTAACGACACTAATGTCTGTCCGCGGCCGATTGAAGTTTCGGCACGGAAGTGGAATTTGATTGGCTGAGTGTCACTCACACCAGAGTTAAGTGACGCCTCTCGGCAGCAACACGCGTTCTAATTGGACAGTAGAGTGAATTTCTTGTGACCCGTCGATCAAAGTGGAGGGCTCAGTTGTTCCTCGAGGAAATCTCAAGAAGTGAAAGAGGACGTGGTGTCTAAGATTTAGAAGCGTCTCTATCATGTCTACACCGTGTGTAAGATGCAGCTTAATTCTGAATGTAAAGGTTGTGTTAAAACATATCAAAAAGTTTAAACGACATTTCTAACTATTATAACTTTTTTATATGGTGTGAAATCCCACGATTGATGCTCGGGTCTGGAGTTCGAATCCCGGCTGGGGCCAAATATTTGTGCTGGCCTTTTTCTCGTTGTCTTGTCTTTGATATCATCCATACGTGGTGGGAAAGGACGTTAAACTCCCAAACACCCTACCCCACCCACCACAATCTCGAGAAGTGATAAAGTACCCCACATGAACACTTTTTCCTCTAGCAAATGTCTACGTATGGCTAGAACGTTTATTGTGTATTTATCCTGATAATGTAAAAGATCAAATCGAACTGAAAATAGATTCGTGTTCAAAAGGAACATAATTTCCATCACGAAACTGATTTTAAAACAACACTCTCAGGTGTGTCGACGGATTTAAAATACTACTCGGTACCCGCATTCACGTCTAGCAGTAAGATTATTTCCACGAAAACACACACACACACACACACACACACACACACACACACACACACACACACACACACACACACACACACATAAATACAGCAAATCTCTGACTCCAAAATTGAAGCTGTTTGGAGTCAGAGATTTAAACCCCTCGAAAACTTTTGAGCTATCGCATTCCGTCCTCATTTTTTCCTCAACTGTTGCAGCCAAATTCCTAGCACAGCTTCCAGAGAGAGAGAGAGAGAGAGAGAGAGAGAGAGAGAGAGCAAAAAAGACCCCTTCATTCACACACAACAATGGAAACTGTCTGTTCTGGCCCGTTCATGACGTCGTTACAAGGAGCAGCCATGGCCCCGTCGACCCTGCAAGTGACCCCAGCGACCCCTGGCGAGTGGACGAAGGAAACGGGCCGCAACTCTCCGCGCCTATGTCATTTACCCAGTTGCCGGGGAGGGGACAGTGGTGTTTATGTTTGAGCGAGAATTGTGTCCACTGCGTGTTTGTGTGTTTCCCCGGCACGTTTTGACAAACCGCAAGTCACATTGCCGGGCAGCGACTGTCAATAACAAGGATGGATGCAAATGACTTTTTTTCTCTCTCTCTCTGTCTCTCTCTCTCCTACGCTCTACACCTCGTTCTTGTAGTGTTGCGTTCAAGTCATGATGAACGGAAAAAGAAATCTTGTGTTGCACTGCTGTGACCCCCCTCCCCCCCCCCCATTTCATATCCACCGCACCCCACCCCCACCTCCACCCCATCCCTTCCAGTTTCCGAGAGGTGGCAATAGCAACATCAAAAGGCATTGACATAATATTGTTTTAT
>JACVVK020000833.1:55000-57488 GCA_018292915.2 Batillaria attramentaria
AGTGCTAATGCTTTGATGAACTAATAACGTTGAATTATAACAGACGCCAGAAATATTGTATTTCTTCGTGTCAAAGCGCCCTCCTTAATTTTGTTCGGTTTTCTCGTTCATGGGAAACTTTTTCTGACGTTGAATCCCGAAAAAATATAGTCAATGACAGACATTTCGCTTCTTTGAAGTTTTGCTCTTTTATTGGATTTTTCTGACAAAACGTTACAGAAGAGGCCAGTAGTATTGCAGTGTTTGCGCTGGTCTGCCTTTGACTAAGTACCTGACTGGTACAAAGACCTGTACTTCATTCCATTACTTTCGACGTCTAGTGCATAGTTTGAAAAAGAAACGCAATGTCTAGGCAGTGCAATTCACCGGTGGCCAAGCCAGCTGTTTCAACACTGGTTGCCATCTTCCTGATGATACCCGCGGTCCAAAGCAGCTTGAAGAACATCGTGTTGTATGAGCCTGAAGTGGCCAAAAGTATCGTCAGCCGGGAGAACGGAACCGAGACGCACGTGCAGTTACTGGGACAAGGCAGTGCTGCCCCGGAGTACAACCGTATGACTGACAAGCTGCTGTGTCGAGCCCAGGAACAGGTGGACACGTGGTTACGTCATCCGGCCAATTGTTCCAGATATTTTGTCTGCTCCGGAGGACAGGTACGTAAACATATTTTTGCTCCTTTTGTTTATTTCATTTTATTTCTTTTTTGGTACAGGTTTCTTCAGGTTTGAGAGTCCAACGCTCTACCATTCGGCTATCCCGGCTCTCCTTCCTAACATTGAGGGGAGCAGGAATAGCCGTATGGTAGAGCGTTGAACTCTCAATGCTAGGATCGTAAGTTCGAATCCCGGCGTGGGCCAAACATTTTTGTGCTGGCCTTTTCCTCGTGGCCCAGTCTTTGATATCACCCTAAAGGCCGTTCTTAACCGGGCGAACCACCAGTCTGGCGAACTTGTTCGGCGAACTGAGTATTGTATACGAACAGGGCAAGCGTGCACACGTACGTAGTTCCAGAGGTTCGGCCGGACTAGTTCTCTCTTTCTTAACCGACCGTTAATGATATGCATACGTCTCGCCCGAACAAGGCGGACTCGGAAGTTGAGACAATCGTAAACAACCAAAATGGCCGCCTTCGTAGATCGAGACGACCAGGCATTTGCGGTAGTTATCGTTTTGAGTGAACTCTTGGAAGCCGAGGAAGAGGAAAAAAGAGGAAAAGCGCAAGAGAGGGAAATGTGAAGTGAGTCGATCGCCGCCATGCCGTCCGCCATTTTCCTCAACTTCGTACATGCGCACAACAGCTCTCCCCGAGCAACCAATCAGAGCGCAGGATCGGCCAAAGGATCGCGAGGGTTCCCACAACACTGTGCAGCCCTCGAACCTAGTTCGACGAACCTTTCGAACCAGGGTTTGCGCACAAGTATTTGGTCAGTTAAGAAACAACGTGCGCGAATCTAGTTCAGTCGCCGTACTCCTCGAACCTAGTTCGCGAACCAAAAGATCGCCCGGTTAAGAACGGCCTTTACGTGGTGGAAAAGGACAAACTCCAAAACACCCACCCATCCTCCTAATATTGAGAGTCATTGAGCGTTGGACTTTCAATGCTCGGGGCGGTCGGTGGTCTAGTGGTTAAGATACTTTGTCGCCAGTGCGAGAGGTCCCACTCGGGGCATAGACTTTTTCATTCTCCTACGAAGCACCGTTCATTCGGGTCGACCGTCGGGGGTTCTCTCGTGTACTCCGGCTTCCTCCCCCTCTGCTTTGGAAACGCTCGGCCCACAAAATTTGAAAACAACTGCAATTCTAAATTCGGAAACTGAAATTGCTGAGCTGACCCTTCTGACCACGTGATTGTAATGTGATGTCCAGTGTGTAAGAGAAATCGTGTGGTTCACGTGAGCGTGCGTGTTGGGTTCAGCTCACGGGGCTTTGAGACAGTTAAAAATTGGGTAAAGTGCCTACACAACACTCAGTCACTATTATATTATAGTATATTGTTGCTAGTGGCGCCTAGCGTAAGACGAACACAAAGACGACGACAGCAAGTTCCCCTCAAGGTACGCCGCCGGCATGGACGAGGTCAGAATCAATGCAGACTACACTGCGTGTCGCCGCCCCATTAGATCTCGCCGTTCGCTGAAATTAGACGTTAACTCCAAAGCACTTGTGCGACTACGCAGAGGGCGTGGAAGGATGGGAGGCGGGTGTGTGTTTGGGTGTTTGGGGGTTTAACGTCCTTTTCCACCACATACGGGTGATATCAAAGACGGGGCAACGATGAAAAGCCAGCACAAATATTTGGCCCAAGCCGGGATACGAACTCACGACCCGAGCATTAGAAGTCCAACGCTATACCATTCGGCCACCCCGGCTCCCCCGGATGGGAGGCGGAGGGGGCATAACTCCTCATGGGGAAACATAACTCCTAAGGAGGCGGGGGGCTGCTGGGGCATGTAGTCGTCTTGGGCTGGTGGTAGGAGCACGTTTAAAA
>JACVVK020000834.1:0-50000 GCA_018292915.2 Batillaria attramentaria
ACACAACACACACACACACGAACTGACACACATCCGTATAAGTCCAAAGGGTGGGTAGGTGTTTGGGGTTTAACGTCCTTTTCCACCAGATAAGATGATATCAAAGACGGGGCAACGATGAAAAAGCCAGCACAAATATTTGGCCCCAGCCGGGATCGAACTCACGACGCAAGCATTAGAAGTCCAACGCTCTACCATTCGACCACCCCGGCTCCCCTATAAGTCCAAAGCATTCACGATCTGAACATGTAGAACCACTCACAAACATAATTATATCTGAAACACTCGCACACTCATAAATAAAACTTACTCTCACACACGAAGCATGAGTACACACATCCCACTTCATGCAGATTTGTTGTACAGGCGAATGGCTGTTGGGACAAAAGAACGTCTGAAAGACAAATGATCTGTACTTAAACGCACGCTTGCTTTCAGACGTGAACTAAACAAACAAGCCAACAAGAACACCCCGGACTATGCAAGTTTCAATCAAGCATACAGCCACACCATCTGTTTGTGACGTTTTGTGTGTGGTAAATCGATAAATTAATTTGCGAAAGTGAGCCGTAAAAAACAAGAGGGCCTACTTTACGCCAAAGTTTCTGACAGAAATGAACTTTGCTCGGCAAAGTTCAAAGACTTCGATCTTTTAAAACGCTTTAGAAGATAGGGGGATGCTGAAGGGTTAAGATCTGTCTAGCAATGTGTTAAAAGATAGCAGCGGTGAGCAGCTAAAAGTAAGACTGACACTATAAGACTTGCATAATTATGATACCACCCTTGCGCATTTTGAGATCACAGCTCATAAGTTTGTAGAGAACAGCAGATCGCGCAGATCAGGCCAGGCTACTTTTAAAACAAGTGTGTCTTAAGGATTAGATGTAAAGGATGACGGTGTAGGACAATCAATCTCGGCGGGGGGGGGGGGGGGGGGGGGGGGAGGGCTTTGGTAAAGTATTCCATGTAGCAGGACCAGAGTCGGAAAATGAACGCTACCCGAAACTGCTTAGATTAAAGCGAGGGACACAGAGGTAAGTTGTAACTGTCATTTGAAGAGACCGCGAACAAGAACAACCACACACACACACACACACACACACACACACACACACACACACACACACACACACACACACACACACACACACACACAAACCAAACAGGTGGAGCTTGGAATAAATGTTTGGAAACCAGTGACGTATAGATATCGCCACGAAATTGTTTGAAAATCTGAAAAAAGAGGGCTATCGACGATATGTGAAAATGACGTAATCACAATTGTGTAATTTCAATTGGACACGTAAGAACTAAGCTTGGAGCTCTAGACACTCGCCAAATGCGGGGAAAACAAGCTCGATGCACGGTGTAACAGTAAGACCAACCAGCGACTTTCTCCAAAGACTGGAAGGACCGATAAGTCAGTTCCAGACAGTTCCTCTACTTCCTCCAAACCCAGACGCGCCCGCATGCTTATAGCTGGACGCCGTTGTTCGCAGGAGATAAGGAAGGGCGAGAAAAATGACGACCACTGATGCCCAGACAGAATCTGAGAATGAAACATATTACAAAGCTAAACTTGTCATGCTCGTCGTCTCTCCTATCACGCTTTTGTTCGGGACCTTCGGGAACGTGGTGATTCTCCTGATCCTGCATCGCCTGTCGTTTCGCGATCACAACTTTGTTATCATACTGGCTGCGCTGGCCGTGTCTGACCTGTGTCAGCTCTACCTAGTCCTTCTGCCCACTTGGCTGGTCATATGTTTTGAGGTGGAGCTGTTCAAGGACAACCTGGTCTGCAATGGTTTCATGTGGATGTACTTGGTCACTTCGACAACCTCGCCCTGGTTTCTGGCGTTAATGGCGTCGTACAGAGCTGCAGGAATACTGTTTCCATTGCGGATAAAATTGATGTTGACACCCAATACCGTTCGGGTTATTGTGGCCGGTGTTGTAGTCGCGGCGGTTCTGAGTCACGCTGAAGCTTTACGCGGGAAGGCGCGGTGTTCTGGGGTTGCAACACACTGGCACACTGAAGGTCATATGGTACTGGTCTGTCTGTTGATGCGATTTGTCTTACCGATGCTAATCCTGCTGGTTTCAAACATGCTGCTGGTGTATAAATTGTGGAAACGTACCAAGATTCTACAACAAGTGGCTCATCTAGCCTCTGGGCCCGCGGGCAATACATCAGGCATCACCCCATTCACAGTCGCCTTGATCGCCGCTTCGGTCATGTTCGCTATACTTGGATCACCACTAGGCATCTATGAAGTATGGTACCACGTGTCCGTCACAGGACACTCCCACGAGCAACATACTACAAGCACAGCTGAACATGTCGAGATAACGGTTGAGCATAGCGTAAGGCTTGTCACAGTGGTGCCTTTTCAATTGTGGTACCTCAACACCGCCTTCACCCTTTTCCTGTACTGTCTGACAGGACACAGGTTCAGAGAGGAGTTCAAGCGACTCTTCACTTGTAAACCACCACGACGCCAAACCGTCGCCTTTGGTGGAGATTCTTACGCTTCAGAACACTCACACCGATTTCGAACTACCGCGAGAACGCTGGTCAAGATTTCCAAGGCACAACATTCCTCACCGCACACTATGACGTCTGCCACTAGTGGAATAGGTGCGAGATCCAGCCAGGAGCGAGATCCATTCCAGCTAGACACCCACCAGGCGTGGCACATGTATTCAGAAGCAGACAGCCCGCGAATGTACCTTTCAATAGGTTCTGCAGAAGACAAGAAGCCAACTGCATCGAGGGTGAAGTTCTCCTTGTCAGTGTCAGCCGCAGATCCACCACCGACAACTGGATCCGGCAGGGTTGTTTTCCCCGATGATTAGCTTGTGCCACGATCACGTGCAACGTTCTCCATCACTATGAGACTCTTTGGCACATCCCTAGAAGACCATTAATCCATTCATCTCTACTGTCGTCAGAATGGGTCGCTCTGCAACGGAAGATTAGCGCACAAAGAAGGCTTTTGAACACTACTCAATGTGCTTGTAGGACAATATTAAAAAGTGGTTGTTTGTTTGGGCACAGTAATGTGCTTTGTGGCATCCCCCCTCCTCCCCCATTATACTCGGAAGAGCTGAAGAACCACTCGGGTAACCCCTCCCCCCGCCCCAACAAAACCAAAACAACAAAACATAACAAATAAAACAGTAAATGGGTAATAGTGTAGTTCTGATGACAATGTTCTGTGCATCAGGGTCATCAGTCGTGGTGTTGTCAGTTTTAGACGTGATATATGCAGTGAAAATGTCGTCAGGTCACTGAAAACTGGCCTTCAAGCAGAGAAGTTTCGCCGTCAGGACAAGCATCCCATGAAGCAAAGAGTGGAGGGGCTGACCAAAAAACCGCCTCAAGCGAAGCAGCTTTGTCCACCAATCCAAGAAGCTTGCCCGAGCCTACACCAGTCACCTCCCAACCAAGACTTTGGCCCCGACACTACACCGGTCTAAGCCCTGGGAATCTAACGACAACCTGAAGCTCACCATCAGTACATCAGTCCCTCATGTCACCTCAGAAGACACCCAAAGCGAGTCGGTCAAGTGCGCCCTCACCAAAGCACTGATAGACGAGAAGTACCCCGGGGAGGCATGGGTCCAGGTGTACACCGACGGATCGGCCCACACAAGCCGTGTCCAATGGAGCCGGAGCGTTTATCCGCTACCCAGATGGCCATCCCAACCGGAAAGCACTGCAGCAACTACAGTGCAGAAGTGAAGGCACTCCAGGCAGCAGCCTCTGTCATCCAGACGGCAGGCAGCGAGTACCACCAGTTCGTGTTCCTGACAGACGCCCGCTCCGTCCTGGAAGCACTGTCTAACAACAAGGAACAGGAACTGATGGACACCTTGCTGGCAGTCAGTGCAGGCAGAAGGGTGGTGCTACAGTGGGTGCCTGCACACTGCGGAGTCCCTGGAAACGAAGCTGCCGACCAGCTAGCCTAGAAGGGGGCCAGCGAGAGCCAACCAGACACGGACTTGACGTACGGGGAAAAACGTACCCTCATCAAGTCAGCCCGCAAACCAGTAACACCGAA
The DNA here is from genome assembly GCA_018292915.2 of Batillaria attramentaria. Taxonomy (NCBI): domain Eukaryota; kingdom Metazoa; phylum Mollusca; class Gastropoda; family Batillariidae; genus Batillaria; species Batillaria attramentaria. The sequence continues at coordinate 4,065 of JACVVK020000834.1, forward strand.
GGATGACTACCACTGCCTCACCAGACAAGAGCAAGTCATCCTTCTACGGCTCAGAACCGGACACAACCGCCTCAATGCACATATGCACCGGAAGCTCGGACTGGCCCCCAATGCAGAGTGCAGTTGCGGCATCGGTGACCAAACGACAGAGCATGTCCTTCAGCAGTGCCCCAAGCTCCAGGAGCTGCGTACAGCAGTGTGGCCAGAAGAGACCAGTCTGCACTCCATGCTGTACGGCAGCCTGCAGGATCTTCAGAAAAACGGCCCACTTCATCGAGACAACCGGCCTGCCAGTGTGACCCCAGCGACCGCAAAGAAGAAGAAGAAGACTGAAAACTGGCAATCCTCACCAGATGCAGGTCCGCAGCGAAACTAGGTTGACGAGTGGCTTGAACACCCTCCGAACAGCTGTTTGTAGTTCTCTGTAACCATGGGTGTATCTGGAGGATATCGTTCCGAGTGTAAGATATAAAGGCGTATAAAAATGCGTAGGCTTTTTCTTTGTAGTGGATGACATCAGCGTGTCTGGGGCGGTCGATGATCTAGTGGTTGACTTAGTCACCAGTGCGAGAGATCAGGTTCGAGTCGCACACGGGGCGAAGAATTTTTCTTTCTCGCATGTGGCACCGTTCATTCGGGCCGACCGTCGGGGGTTCTCTCCGGGTACTCCGGCTTCCTCTCCCTCTGCTTTGGAAATGTTCAGCCCACAAAATTCAATAGCAAATGCAATTCAAAACTTCCGAAACTTAAATTGCTGAACTGGCCCTTCGCACCACGTGATTATAATGTTCATGCCCAATGTGTGAGAGAAATCGTATGGTTCACGTGAGCGTGCGTGTTGGGTTTAGCTCGCGGCGCTTTGAGCCAAGTATTAGGGATAAAGCGCCTATATTAGTGCGCTTATTATGATGATGATCATCATCATATTCTTTTTTTGTCTGCTACCTAGTTTCGTTCACACACACCGTTCACCGCCCTCCTGGGCGGTCGGTGGTCTAGTGGTTAAGAGACCTGTCACCAATGCGAGAGGTCAGGGGTTCGAGTCCCACTCGGGGCAAAGAATTTTTCTTCTCATATGTGGCACCGATCATTCGGGCCGATCGTCGGGGGTTCTCTCCGGGTACTCCGGCTTCCTCCCCCTCTGCTTTGGAAATGTTCAGCCCACAAAATTTGAAAACTAAATGCAATTCTAAATTCCGAAATTTAGAATAGATGAGCTGACCCTTCGCACCACGTGATTGTAATGTGTTATGTCCAGTGTGTGAGAGAATGTGTGTGATTCACGTCTGCGTGCGTGTTGGGTTCAGTTCGCGGCGCTTTGAGCCGATTCATGAAAATGGGAAAAGCGCCTATACAATACTCATTATTATTATTACACACACACACACACACACACACACACACACACACACACACAGGTAAGGCCAGAGCAGGAATTCCCTCAACTTCCGCGTTATTCGCCAGGTTTCTGAAAACTCACCAAGACCTCTTTTCTAACTTGTCTGACAAGTATTCAGTGACTTGGAAAGCTGGCCCATATATACATTTTGTAAACAGAACACTGCACGTAAAAACAGTATCTTCTGTGACGTCATTTTAGCATGCTTCAAACTTGCAGCGTCTGACGTAGAAAAAGAAAAGGTCGTGACGAGCGGGATACAAAAGCTGCAGAAAAGTTCCCAGTGGATTCTCTGATTACTGGTTTGTATGCTGAGTGTTGTTGCCTCAAATTCAAAGTCCAGAAATAATGTGCATGAGGTTTCTACTTCCGTATCTTTGTGCGAAGATTTCGTGTGATTGCTGTCTACGCTTGAACAAAAGGATTCTTTAGGCGGACCGTAAAGAGAGGTTACCATATAAAAAAAAGAAAAGAAAAAAAAAGAAGAAAAAAAGAAGAAGAGAAAAGACAAATGAAGACTTGAGGGCAGGTAAGCATTCGCTGAACTGTAATTGTCTGTATCCAAGATGGTGTATTGTTAGAAATGCTTCATATTATCCGATCAGCAGTTGCTGAAAATGAAATTTCCAGACTGGCAGAAAAGGGGGTCTTGGCGAGATCTTAGAGACTTGGCGAATTATGCGGAAGTCGAGGGAATTCCTGCTCTGATTGGGTGAACTGTGGAGGAAGTAAAAGTGCTAGTCAAATAAAAAAAGAAAAGAACAAGGAGGAACGGCCCCGTCCTACAAAGTTGTTTCTCCAAACTTCATCAGTTTGATTTTGTCTTTGTAGTTATTGTTGCCGGTTCTCCCCTCTCCAAGTTCTACCAATGACACTAGATCCTCTACGACCTCGACCGATTAGCCACGTGACTGGGGGTGGGGCCGGGTGGGGGAAGAAGGGAGGGAGAGAGAGAGAGGCAGAGAGAGAGGGTGGGTGGGTGTTTAGGAGATTAACGTCCTTTTCCCCCACATAAGGGTGATATCAAAGACGGGGCAACGAGAAAAAGGCCAGCACAAATGATATTTGGCCCCAGCGGCCAGGATTCAAACTCTCGGCCCAAGCATTGAAAGTCCAACGCTCTACCATTCGGCCACCCTGGCTCCCCAGAGAGAGAGAGAGAGAGAGAGAGAGAGAGAGAGAGAGACGTCAGTTCCGTGATCTAAACATTTGACGTCAGCCTCAGGCAGGTCGTCGTACAGAGAGAGAGAGAGATGACGTCAATTCCGTGAAGTAAACTTTCGACGTCAGCCTCTAGCACTGAGATGGTCTGAGGATGCTTGTTCATGTCTTGTGATTTCCCTGTTGGCTTTGTGACTTATCCGACTGAATTATTTTTCACATGAAATCTGGAAGATCTAGAGGGCTGATGAAATGTCGGAAGCAGTGGCGATACTTGCAGATTTTGTCTGTGAAACCAAACATTTGACGTCAGCCTCACGCTGCTCGTCTGACAGATGATACTTCTACATATCTTGTGATTTCCTTGTTGCTTTTGTGACTTCCGTGACTGAATTAATTTTGACATAAAATCTGGAAGATCTAGAGAGCTGATGAAACGTGGACTTAAGTGCCTTGGTTTGTACTTACGAAATTGCAAAATTGGAACTTTTTTGACCGGCGCTTCTCGCAGAAACGTGAAAAATGTGTTTATCTAAAAGCTCTGCTATTCTTAATACTAAAGCTATAATAGTGCAGCAGTTCATGTCATATGTGCAGTTGGCACAAGTGACAAAAATACCGGAATGATGAGTAATTTGAAGGAGTCTTTTCATAGATATTTGGCCTTATATGCAAACCACCCCTACCTCGGAAATATTTTTCTTACACAAAACCTGTCAGAGCTACATAGCTGTGCTACGAAAACAGGCAGTATAATTGGATGATCTTCCCAATTTTAGAAAATGAAGCCATTTGAACATTTTTTTCGAAAAAATTCGTAACATGACCGATTTTTAAAAATCGGCGATAACTCTTTTGAAAATGCAGTAGGCTAAAAATCGTTGAAAAGGTAGGTCTGGAGAAGGTGAATTCCCATTTTATCTCAAAGTAAAAAGGCCTCCAACGAGGTGGTTTAGGAGATAGCCATCATTACATCCGTCCACACACACACACACACAGGCACATGTCATTCCCGCCAAAAAGAACGCAGCAGCAAAGTGTGCACGTAAGGTGTCTATGACGCAGAATTCTTTACGTCACTGTGTGCGTGAAAGTAAGTATTGTGTGGAGAAACGTCACAGTCTTGTTTTGTATCACTGAAACTTGCTGCTGCGCGTAGCAAAATCTGCCCCGTCTCATAAAGTTGTTTCTCTATAGAGAAACAACTTAAAAATGACGTCTGAAAATGACCTAACTGTACACGTAAGAAGACCATGCCACACTTCCCGGAAACAACCAAGGTCAGGCATTTCTACAAACTGGAAGGACTGTATTTTCTGAAGAGGTCAGTTCCAGTTAGTTAGCACACTCAAGCATTGCTTCAGGACTCAGTGTTCACTGCAGATGAGAGGACCGAGGATGTTTTGAACAATGGAGGATGAAGCCTTCGTCATCATGATGGTCATGTCTCCAATTACGCTGTCACTGGCCAGCTTCGGGAACATAGTGACACTTATACTTCTGTATCGCCTGAGGTTCCATAATCGCGCCTTCGTGGTCTTCCTGAACTCGCTAGCCGTGTCGGACCTCCTGCAGCTCTACCTCGTCCTCCTGCCGTCTTGGCTGGTGGTGTGTTTCGACGTGAAACTGTATGACGAAGAAACCTGGGTCTGCTATACTTTCAAGTGGTTGTATTTCAGCACGTCCACCACCTCGCCTTGGTATCTGGCGTTGACGGCCGCTTGCCGAGCTGCAGGGATAGTGTGTCCTTACTGGTTTAAGACTACTTGCACACATCCTATGGCAGTGTGCTTTATTGTTGGTGTCGCAGCCATGGCACTGCTGGGTCATGCTAACGTGCTCGTTCAACAGGAAGACTGTACCGGTGCCGCTGTAAACTGGCACTCAAACGGTCTGATGACGTTCTTCAACTTTGCGCTGCGTTTCGCCTTGCCATTTCTGATCATGTCTGTTTCAGATGTCCTGCTGATAAAGAATGTGTGGGAACGTTTCAAACTCCGGTCGAAAGTTCACTGTCGGCGTTGTTCAAGCTTAACAGTGTCCAAGTCAGACAGAATGAAGCGACGCGTCAGACCACTACAAGTAACAGTCTCGATAACTATTGCCTATGTCGCATTCTGTGCTTTTGCATTACCATTAAGCGTTCTTGACATCGATTACTTACTGGTCCATGAGGATGCGATAAATGTGAGCACTCCTCACCAGGATGACAGGCTCGCACAAGCGGTGAGCTTTCAACTGTGGTATCTGAACACCGTCTTCAACCTTTTCCTGTACTGTCTGACTGGGAGCAGGTTCAGAAAGGAGTTCAGGCGACTCTTCACTGGGAAAAGACCAGACACCAGACCCATACCGTTGGCTTCGTTCGTGACAATTTCCCAGCTGTCTTCGAAACGTCCGTCCATGCCGTTGATGTCAGTAAAGAGTAGCACTACCGTCCGGTCAAACGTCAACGTTAAATCTATCCAATCTACCTCAACGGTATCTTCGACACCACAGACACCGCAGACACCACAGACACCGCAGGAGTGTGGCAGTACTTCAATACATGAAGAGACGGGAGACGCGAACAAGACTCCAACTGCACTGAGGGTGACGTTTTCTCTAGCACAATTTTCGAGAGATGAAAGCTTGAAACGCTCTGACAATGACGATTCGCAGCATTTTCAACAATAAAACCTTAGTCGGCCATTTGTGACTGTCCTGGCCACGTTCACGTAGCTGTCTTACCATTACCGAAGCGCTGGCGATAGAAAAACTGAGTTCTCATTTTGTGAGTTGTGCTCACTCTTCCTCAACGTCATGGTTGTTGAATGTTTCCTCGGCCAGTCACAACAGTCTACAATAAAAAGTGAGTTGGTCTCTTTCTTGTACAGGAACTTCTTTAATGCATGAGCTTCACATCCACACAACAATGGACGACCCCACTCCTGTCAATCAAAAGGGCCCCCAGAATTCAGCCAGTCACGTCGCGCGGCATAATGAGCACAACACATGGCATGGTCTGGCAAAGTTTTTGTCAGATACTACAAGAAGGAAGCACGCAGGTTGATATGACCGAAACACGGAAAGAAAGCAGTAAGTCCACTGAAATCATTTGAGGAAAAAGGCCATTACGTCAATCTCTTTCATCTTGAAATCACCCCCTTTCCCATACAGTGGACGTACTGTGTTTTGCCAATACAAGGCAGAGTAAACGGGCGGGGTTTGGGCCTTGGGGGTTGCCGAGTGGAATCGTCCATTCGACTGAGTTCGTAGCTTTCTTTCATTTTTTGTGCCTTGTTTCAATATATGTAGCTCAGGCCGACCTATATGATTGAAAATCTTCGAGGAAACCACAAACCGCAAACAAACAAACAAACAAACAAACAAACAAGAGGGTAGCTCCGACTACGGTACAGTCTATACATGATACAACAACAAACCGCAAGAATTTCACTGGACTCAAAGTGCCATTCATGGAAAAAGAAAAATGACGTAATCTGACAATGACGTAACCGCTTACATATTGCCAGTGTTCCACACCTCACAGACTTTCCTCAGAGAGAGCGATGCATACAGTTTGAAACAACTCAGAGCAGCCATTTTTTTTCTAAACACTGGAAGGACTGTGCGCTCTAAAGAGGTCAGTTCCAGTTAGGCAGCGACCCTTGTTTTCAAGCATTGACTTCAGGACACAGTGTTCACTGCAGATCAAGGCGGGCTGCCCAGATCCTGAACCAGATGAGGCGATCTTCTGAACAATGGAGGATGAAGCCTTCGTCATAATGATGGTTATCTCTCCAATTACGCTATCACTGGGAAGTTTCGGGAACATAGTAATGCTTATACTTCTGAATCGCCTGAGGTTCCATAATTCCGCTTTCGTGATCTTCCTGCAATCGCTAGCCGTGTCGGACCTCCTGCAGCTCTACCTCGTCCTCCTGCCGTCTTGGCTGGTGCTGTGTTTCGACGTGAAGCTCTATGACGACGATGGTTTGGTCTGTTATGCTTTCAGGTGGCTGTATTTCAGCACGTCGACCACCTCGAGTTGGTATCTGGCGGTGATGGCCTCTCACCGAGCTTCAGGGATACTGTGTCCTTTCCGGGTGAAGACTACCTGCACAGAGCCCACCGCGGTAGTGGTTGTTGTTGGTGTCGCCGCCATGGCGATGTTGAGTCATGCGGACGTGTTATTCTTAGAACCAGACTGTACTAGTGCCGCTGTACACTGGAACTCACGTGGTCAGATGGCGTACAAAAACTTTGTGGTGCGTTTCGCTTTGCCATTTCTGGTCCTGTTCGTTTCAAACACCCTTCTGGTGCAGTACATGTGGGGCCGCTTCAAAATGAAAATTGAAGATGGGATTGAAGTCCGGATGGTCAGCGGTCCGAGAAAGCCACACGTAAAACCGTTCACCTTCACAATGATAGTTGCCTCTCTACTATTCTGTGTATTGGCGTCACCGTTAGGTGTCCTTGATATAGCACACGAGCTGGCCGAGAGCGCTGGGGTAAATATGACCTACCATAACAGTCAACATGAGGTCGAACAGGTGGTGACCTTTCAGATGTGGTACCTCAACACCGCCTTCACCCTTCTCCTGTACTGTCTGACAGGGCAAAAGTTCAGAGAGGAGTTCAAGCGACTCTTCACTTGTACGTCACCAGCTTCCAGGACTTCGACATTCACAAGAAATGCAGAATCCATCGGACTGCCAAGTGCCCGGATGTCCCGGCGTTTACCGCCAATCCCTGCTATCACTGCAACCCTATCGGACACCCTGACAGACTCCAGAAACCCGTTGTCAGCACAGAGAACGATTGAGTCTATTTCAACGGGTGTAGACGTGAGCAAGACTCCGACTGGCCTGAGGGTGACGTTTCCCCAAACACAATGCGAAAGACGTGAAAACTTCAAACGCTCTGACGGTGGTGTCTCACCGCCTTTTCCGTCAGTTTCAACAATGACATCAGAACTTTAGCCGGCAATTTGTGGCTGCTCCTGCAAGTTGCACAGCAGCCGTGCAGCTGTGTTACCATCTCAGAAGCGCTTCAGTACAACCTGTGGTTTTATACTTTATTTTGCTCAGTTGTGCTGGTGTGCTGCCTCTTCATTATTGTCACGACGGTTGCGCACTCACAACATCCACAAGAAAAAGGTGAAGACGCTTTAAAAAAAAAAAATTAAAACAGCGTCCGCACTATAGTATGAATGGGTTTTGTTATATACGACAGGGGCGTTAAAAAAAGTATTATTTAGTTGGGGTTTTTTTGGTCGTACTATAAATGCATCTTTACCAGCAGACGACAAAAATGTGGCGGGAGAGAAGGCGCAACTCATAGAAAAAGAAAAATGACGCTATCTGTCAATGGCGTAAGAATACATTACCACCTTTCCCGGAAACCACCCAGACAGGTTTTTTTTATTTTTATTTTTTTTAACAAACTGGAAGGACTGTGCATTCTAGAGAGGTCAGTTCCAGTTAGTTAGCGATACTTTGGTTTAAGCGTTGCTTCAGGACACAGTGTTATCAGCAAATGAGACCACCGAGAATGTTTTGATTAACGAAGCATAAATCCTTTGTCATAATGCAGGTCGTCTCTCCCATTACGTTGTCACTGGCGAGCTTCGGGAACATAGTGATGCTTGTACTTCTGAATCGCCTGACGTTCCATAACACGCTTTCGTGATCTTCCTGCAATCGCTAGCCGTGTCGGACCTCCTGCAGGTCTACCTCGTCCTCCTGCCGTCTTGGCTGGTGGTGTGTTTCGACGTGAAACTCTATGACGACAACAGTCTGGTCTGTTATGCTTTGAAGTGGAAGTATTTCAAGACGTCGACCACCTCGCCTTGCTATCTGGCGGTGATGGCCGCTTACCGAGCTCATTGATAGTGTGTCCTTTAAAGATGAAGGCTAACTGCACGTCCCACACAGCAGTAGTGGTTGTTGTTGGTGTCGCAGTCATGGCGATGGTGGGTCATGCCAATGTGTTATTCCTAGAGGCAGACTGTACTGGAAGCACTGTACACTGGCACTCATATGGTCTGATGGCGTACATCAACTTTACACTGCGTTTCGCCTTGCCATTTCTGATCCTGTTCGTTTCAAACGTCCTGCTGGTGAAGTACATATGGTGGCATTCGAAATTTAAAAAGAAAATTCAAGCTGGGAAGTCCGACAAAAAGATCAGAAGTCGGAGAAAGCCACGCAAGAAGTCATTCACCTGCACTTTGACAGCTACCTCTCTGCTGTTCTGTGTATTGGCGTCGCCGTTAGGTATCTTTGATATGGCGCACGAGCTGGTCGAGAGTGCTGGGGAGAATGTGACCACACATGAACATGAAAATGAGCTCAAACAGGTTGTAAGCTTTCAGATGTGGTATCTCAACACCGCCTTTACCTTTCTCCTGTACTGTCTGACAGGGCACAGATTCAGAGAGGAGTTCAAGCGACTCTTCACTTGTGAACTGCCAACTCCTATTGCTTTCCCATTCTCTACTCCAGCCGCGAATTAGTCTTTGTGGCTTGCGCGGCTTTAAGCCCTAAAAACTCACTCACTCACCCATTCTCTACTCACGTAGAATCCACCGGACTGGGCGCGGACAGTTCCCAGATGTCCGTGCGTTTATCCCGAACCATAAGTGGCACTACAATCCAGTCAGACATCCCGACGGATAAAGCCCAAAGACCCTTCGATACAGCAGACAGCTCCTGAATCTCCTTCAGCGGGTGTAACGCTGCACACGACTTCAAGTGCACTGAGAGCGACTCCACTACAGAATGTGCTAAAGATAAAAACGCCAAACACTCTGACGATGGTGACTCAACGCCGCATTCCGCAGAAGTTTCAACAACCACATTAGAAACTTAGTCCGTTAATTTGTTGCTGCTTCTGCAAGCTGCACGCAGGTCATCACATGTAGCTGTCGTCCCATGACCGAAGCATCGGCTATAAAATCTGAAGGTTTAAATATATATAAATTTTGTTTAAATATATATAAATTTTGTGCTGTTGTGCTTTCTCTTCCTCAACACGATGACTTTTGATGTTTTCCTTGGTCACTCACAACATACACAATAAAAAGTGGGCTGGTCTTTTTTTTTCTTTTTTTTTTAAAACCATAATTATGACTACACGAGTTTCACCATGACAGCCGGTGGTTTATTCTCCGAAAGCCGGAATACGCTTTTCATTTTGCGTGTGACTGTAGCTTTTTACCCCAGAAGATTTAAAAAGATAGATGTTTTGTGTTTTATTTATACATGCATCCTTATAATGAGTTTAGAGTTACAGTTGTCAAGGCGATAACTTTCCATTTTCGTTTCCCCATCAAAGAGAAAAGGCTGCCGCTTGCCTAATGAACTATGAGTTACACGACAGGCAGTGTTTTCTGTCTTTTGGTTGCTGTTCAGCGTAACTGAATCAATGTTGGGGAGGGGGGGGGGGGCGCGAGAAAAAAAAAAAGAGTAATTTTCAACCACTCTTTCGGAAACCTGACAAGACCTGCTGAAGGACTGTTTCCTTATGAAACTTATTATAAAAGAATATTTTGACGCCATTTCATTCACCATCACTAATGGCTCGGGGGAGCAGGTATACCTTAGCATATCTTCAATTAGTTTAAATTTTTTTTTTTTTTTTTTTTTGCTGCCCCAACTCTTCGCCAGCTCCAGTGGTGTTCCTCCCAGGTAATGGGTGAAATCCACGGAGGGCTCGGAAGCTGGGACAATTTTTATTATGCATGATGATGGAGATGAGGATGATGGTAAGATGATGCTATGGAGGTGCGTGTGGTTTGGGACTGCGGGACAGGGCCGCATTCCTCGCTTCCTGTCATAAATATCCCGGCATTAACCAGGCCCGGGAACTACGGCACCTGCGGTGCCGGCCGTGTAATCATCCACATCATAAGACGTGTCATACCAAGGGAAGCACCCCCAAAGTCGCACCCGTGAAGTGGGTGAAACTCGGCTGTGTGGCAACAGCCTCCCCGTTGGGTCCATAGCACACCCGCTCTGGGTAGGAGCCGACCTAGGTAGGAAAAATCCCGCTTGACTCGGCTGGGACTCGAACCCGGGTCTCCCGGTCCATGGTCCGAAGTGCTAACCACTACACTACGGGGGGGCGGTTAGTTTGAATCTTTGCAGCACGCAGTTTCACTCAGATTTTCACCTACTATACTCCCCTCTCCATTTATCGAACGGTTAAGAAACTTGTGCCCGTCGAGAAGAAACAAAGCCCTGAAAACAACAACTCCCCCCCAAAACAACAACAACAACAACAACCCCAAACAGCAACTACAACAACAACAACTACGTCAGCAACGACTGTATAATTATGGTCACCGTATACACGGTCAACCAACCTGTTCACCCTAATACTTAGACCGATCACAACAACCGCTGTGTTCGTGCATCTGTTTTCTGCTTGACACACACATCCAGGAATGAAGATCATATTCTCGAAAAGTGAACAAAACGTCCAAAATGTACCCCTCCCCCCCCCCCCCCCAAAAAAAAAGAAAAAAAGAAAAAAAAGAAAAAAAAAGTGGATGTCTTGATATCAAACGCGATGTCTTGGGAGAATACAAAGTGAAACAGCTCAAGTGAACGGCTGTTCGTGAGAGACTTCGACAGTGAAATGGATCGTAGCTTCATAATAATAATATTATGTGGTACAGGTCACAAGATGTGAGTGCAGCGTCATTGGTGAATGTGTAGAATTTTCTTCCAAAGAGCCAACTTGATCGTGAAAAGTGAATTTTTCTGCCTGAGTACTTTGACGCTGTTTTTTGCACAGATGATTTGCGAGCTATCGCCCTTTTCAGAAAAGTTGGCATTCTGGCGTTTAAATGCGTAATATTTATCTGAATCACTCCCATTTTTGGAAATAGCATGAATACAGACTCTAAACAGAGTGAATTTTGGAGGTAGTCGCTCTTATACTTTTGACGTAAACCGTACCTCATGAAAGTGCTGGAGAACCGATTTTAGGTCTCAAAATCGCTCTTACTATATATAGATAATGTGTCTGGGGTGCCATTAAGAACAAACAAACAAACAAACAAACAAACAAACAAACAAACAAAAATTAGAAAAATTCACTGCAGCCGTTATCGTTAGTTCACTCGAAAATTTGTACTCAAAACACATTTCCTCCACAAGCCACACGCCTCAGATTTCAAATTTCTCAGTAGCGTTCCACAAATCCCAACCGAAATCCAGCAATCGACAAAAACGTGGCGGGGAAAGAATAGAAGGTGCCATTCATAGTAAAAGAAAAATGACGTAATGAGGCATTGGCGTCATGAGACAATGACGTAACTGAACACGTAATAGCACACTTCAGCATCTCAAGGACTCCCCCAAACAGGTCCAGAAACATGTCAGACCAGGCAATTTTTTCAGGTACAAACTGGAAGGACTGAGTTTTAGAGATGTCAGTTCTAGTTAGTTAGCGAGCGAGAATGTTTTGAACAATGCAGGATGAAGCCTTCGTCATAATGATGATCGTCTCTCCCATTACGTTGTTACTGGGAAGCTTCGGGAACATAGTGATGCTTGTACTTCTATATCGCCTCAAGTTCCACAATCGCGCTTTCATGGTCCTGCTGAACTCGCTAGCCGTGTCGGACCTCCTGCAGCTCTACCTCGTCCTCCTGCCGGCATGGCTGGTGGTGTGTTTCGACGTGAAACTCTATGACGACAACAGTTTGGTCTGTTATACTTTGAAGTGGATGTATTTCAGTGCGTCGACCACCTCGCCTTGCTATCTGGCGGTGATGGCCGCTTATCGAGCTGCATTGATAGTGTGTCCTATCCGAATGAAGACTGCCTGCATGTCCGACACAGCAGTACGGGTTGTTGCTGGTGTCGCCGCCGTGGCGATGGCGGGTCATGCCAAAGTGTTATTCCTTGAGGCAGACTGTACTGGAAGCGCTGTACACTGGCACTCATATGGTCTGATGGCGTACATCAACTTTGCACTGCGTTTCGCCTTGCCATTTCTGGTCCTGTTCGTTTCAAACGTTCTGCTGGTCAAGTATGTGTGGGTGCGTTTCAAATTTAAAAGGAAAATGGAAGCTGGAGGCTCCAACCAAAAGAACAGCCAGCCATTCGAGACACCATTCTCCTCGGCTATGATAGCTGCCTCTGTCATATTCTGTGTATTGGCGTCACCGTTGGGTGTGCTTGACATAGCGCAAGAGCTGACCGAAAAAGCAGATGACCTCAAACAAGTGGTGAGCTTTCAGATGTGGTACCTGAACACCGCCTTCAATCTTTACCTGTATTGTCTGACAGGGAACAGATTCAGGGAGGAGTTCAAGCGACTCATCACTTGTGCATCAGCAGGTCCCAAGGCCTTGCTTTTCGCTGCTAAGGTAGAACCCACTGGACTGGCCATGGTAAGTTCCCTGCGTGTGGCTGGTGGCGGCACGGAAACGTCTTACATATCCCCGTGTTTAACGCGAAGTACTAGTACTAGCATCACTGGAATCCAGTCGGACGTCCAGTTACAGTCCCAAGACCTTCCCATATCGCAGACAGCCCCTGAGTATACTTCAAAAGATGTAGAAACAGAAGAAATAGACAAGACTTCGGCTGCCCCGAATGTGACGACGTCTCAACAGAAAGTGCAAGTGCAGCAAAAATCAGACACACAACAAATAAGCAGCATACAAATACTTAAGAAACGTGTATCGCCTACCGCTAGTGACGCTACAATCAAGTCAGACATACAGAGAAAGTCCCAAGAACCTTCCAAACCTCAGGTACCGCTCGACTCAGCTCCAAGAGGTGTAGAAACGGACACATATACAAAAGACATGAAGACTTTGACTGTCCCGAAGGTGGCGTCTCCTCAAAAGAACGTGCCAGTAAGCAAAAAAGCAAGGAAACAACAAATATCCAAAAAAAGAAAAAATATGAATCGTGTGTTGCCTGTTGCTAGCGACACTACATTCGAGTCAGACAGCCAGCCAAAGTCCCAACAACCTACAGTACCACAAGCACCGCTTCGGTCTCCTTCAACAGGTGTAGGAACGGACACGGTTACGCAAGAGGTAAACAGGACTCCGCCTTCCCCGAAGGAGGAGTCTTCCCAGAAGAAAGTGCAAGCAAAGAAAAGATCAGAAAAACAACAAAAACCAAAAATTCAAAAAACTAAAAAACGAAAATGAGAAAGCTTCTCTGACGTTTGTGTACCAGTATACTCAGGAAGAGTTACAACACGCCAGAACTTTGGTCGGTGATTGTGGCTGTCCTGCCCTTGTGCCAGTTTCGCAGCAGAGGCGTCTATTGTGGCTCTCTCCGCATGAGCCAAGGCATCGGCAAGAGAAACATGTATAAAGGTTATTATTTTGTGCATTTTGGGTATTGTACAAACTCTTCCACAGCATCGTCAAGATTTTTTTTTTATCAGTCACAGCAACCACAATAAAATCTGAGATCATTTATTGTAGCGATCTGGGATAGTATTTAGAAAGCTTGTTTAGCTAGGTTAATCGCGCTTAGATATAAGGGGGCGTACAAGAATAGGAATTGACTATTGCTCTACGCTCATTTAAAACGTGCTTAACCTAGCTTACAAATACCATCCCAGAGCCTCACCCAAATGCTCAAAGAACAGCTATATGTTCTCACCAGCAACAGTACCGGCACTGCAATTACTGAGCAGGCCGAGGCTGTTGGTGGTTTCATGGCGCTGTGCTTGATCTACCTCAACGTCGTCAGTTTTTCGCTGTGCAGTGAATCTTTTGTGGCAATTGCATTACTACCCATCAAATTTGTTTTCATGGTCAGCGTCTGTATCGCTGAGAACGCTTGAGTAGTGAGCTGCACGGCATAAAAAACGACCACCCCCCAAAAAAACAACAAAAAAACAAAAACAAACAAACAAACAAACAAACAAACAAAACGAAACAACAACAACAACAAAAAAAACAAAAAAAAACAACAACTTTAACTCTGCATCATTATTATCAAAGTTCACAGCGCACAAGAAGTGTTGTCTGGACGTATCTGTCAATTCGTCTGGAAAAGGCAGTGGCGTATCGTGATCACGTGACCACGCGCGTTCGTCGCTGTATGAATTAGCATTGTGCAGGAATACTGTCGTTATATTGTTGATCAATCAGAGAAAGGCATGCGGCTTGTGTCTCTTTAATCATGTGTATTATAAACTCCAGAAAACGTGAACCTGAATGAAAATAAACCAGATGGTTAAACAAGAGGCCCATGATTGGTTTTTCTTTAACAGCAGTATAGAAGAACGCTATGTGTTGTAAACAGTTTTGGTCAGATTACGCTTTTTGGCCAGATTGTTTCTAAAGTCAATCGAGCGAGCAGAAAGAAGGGGAGAAAAGTGAAACAGTTTGCCGCTTGCCAGGAGGTCGGGCACATTGCTTTTTGAAAACCGGACAAACCCTTTTCAAGGAAACCAAAAGAACAGTTTGACATCATTCACTGACGTCACTTGTTCCCCACTGTCTGATGAAGGGTTTAGGACCACACATCATTTCCGAAGAAAAGTACTTTTAACGCCATTGTCAATTGAAGTTCTCGGAAGGTGTTTTTTTTACGGCTAATTTCGATACTTTACTCCCATTGAAATTTTATTTTATATACGGAACGAAAAATGCCCATCTGATTGGGACAGGGTGTGTTCTAATTCTTGTAATTATTGTAAGTCTAATTGAAGCAATTATTGTAATCAGATTCATGACCATCTCAGAGGCACTTCAGTAGAACTTGTAGGTTATTATTTATGATTTATGGTGCTTTTACTTCTGAATAACCTGACGTTCCATAATCACGCTTTCGTGGTCTTCCTGCAATCGCTAGCCATGTCGGACCTCCTGCAGGTCTACCTCGTCCTCCTGCTGTCTTGGCTGGTGGTGTGTTTCGACGTGAAGGTCTATGACGACAACAGTTTGGTCTGCTATGCTTTGAAGTGGATGTATTTCAAGACGTCGACCACCTCGCCTTGCTATCTGGCGGTGATGGCCGCTTACCGAGCTGCATTGATAGTGTGTCCTTTAAGGATGAAAGCTAACTGCACGTCCCACACAGCAGTAGGGATTGTTGTTGGTGTCGCAGTCATGGCGATGGTGGGCCATGCCAATGTGTTATTCCTAGAGGCAGACTGTACTGGAAGCACTGTACACTGGCACTCATATAGTCTGATGGCGTACATCAACTTTGCACTACGTTTCGCCTTGTCATTTCTGATCCTGTTCGTTTAAAACGTCCTGCTGATAAGGATGCGTTCGAACTTTAAACAGAAAATTCAAGCGTTTTCCCGCCAGACGCAGATCAAAGTGGATGTCCCTTGTTTATGATAGCTATGTGTCGGCAGAACGTCTACCCCCCCCCCCCCTCACCCCCCCCCCCAAAAAAAAAAGTCATGAGGAAAATGGCGGAAAATCAAGACTCTCCTATCAACAGGACAGTAGGACCTCGCCAGACATTCTCTGGTTAAATCCGTTGACGTGCAGGTGATCTACAGAGTGTGGTCTGCTTGGAACTCTAAGGGGTGAGACATTCTTTCGCTTTTTTGTGAATCCGCAGAGAAAATGTTCGAGAATACAGACAGTACGACGAAGGGATGAATGACTGTATGTCGACTTTATCAGGCCTTTCAAATTGATGTCAGCAGTTTTGATGAGTTATCTCACCGGAATATTAGCAAACGTTCGAATTTCTCAGCGGTGTTTCAAAAATCTTTGGCGATTGCAACCCAAACCTACTATACCAACAATCGACAAAAATGTGGCGGGAAGGAATAGAAGGTGCCATTCATGGCGTAATGAGACAATGAAGTCATAAGACAATGACGTAGCTGTACACGTAATTGCACACTTCGGCATCTCCGAGACTCCCCCCCCCCCCAAACAGGTGCAGAAACAATTCAGACCAGGCAATTTTTTTCAGCTACAAACTGGAAGGACTGAGTTTTAGATATGTCAGTTCCAGTTAGTTAGCGAGCGAGAATGTTTTGAACAATGCAGGATGAAGCCTTCGTCAATGATGATCGTCTCTCCCATTACGTTGTTACTGGGAAGCTTCGGGAACATAGTGATGCTTGTACTTCTACATCGCCTCAAGTTCCACAATCGCGCTTTCATGGTCCTGCTGAACTCGCTAGCCGTGTCGGACCTCCTGCAGCTCTACCTCGTCCTCCTGCCGGCATGGCTGGTGGTGTGTTTCGACGTGAAACTCTATGACGACAACAGTTTGGTCTGCTATGCTTTGAAGTGGATGTATTTCAATACGTCGACCACCTCGCCTTGGTATCTGGCGGTGATGGCCGCTTATCGAGCTGCATTGATAGTATGTCCTATCCGAATGAAGACTGCCTGCACAACCTACACAGCAGTAGGGGTTGTTGCTGGTATCGCCGCCGTGGCGATGGCGGGTCATGCCATAGTGTTATTCCTAGAGGCAAACTGTACTGAAAACGCGGTACACTGGCACTCATATGGTCTGATGGCGCACCTCAACTTTGTACTGCGTTTCGCCTTGCCATTTCTGGTCCTGTTCGTTTCAAATGTCCTGCTGGTCAAGTACGTATGGGTGCGTTTCAAATTTAAAAAAGAAAATAGAAACTGCAAGCTCCCATCCAAAGAAGAGGAAGCCACGCGAGACACCATTCTCCTCGGCTATGATAGCTGCCTCTGTCATATTCTGTGTATTGGCGTCACCGTTGGGTGTGCTTGACATAGCGATAGAGCTGACCGAGAAAGCAGATGGACCCGAACAAGTTGTGAGCTTTCAGATGTGGTACCTGAACACTGTCTTCAATCTTTACCTGTACTGTCTGACAGGAAAGAAATTTAGGGAGGAGTTCAAGCGACTAATCACTTGTGCACCAGCTGCTTCCAACACCTTGCCGTTCGCTGCTAAGGTAGAACCCACCGGACTGGCCGCGATAAGTTCCCTGCGTGTGGCTGCTGGTGGCAGGGCAACTTTTTACATGTCCGGGTGGTTAATGCAAACTGATAGTATGAGTACAATCCAGTCAGACCTCCAGTTAAAGTCCCAAGACCTTCCAATATCACAGAGAGCGCATGAGTCTACATCAAAAGATGTAGAAACAGCAGAAACAGAAAAGGACTTCGGCTGCCCCGAAGGTGACGACGTCTCAACAGAAAGTGCAAGTACAACAAAAATCAGACACACAACAAATAAGCAGCATACAAATACTTAAGAAACGTGTATCGCCTACCGCTAGTGACGCTACAATCAAGTCAGACATACAAAGTCCCAAGAACCTTCCAAACCATAGGCAACGCTCGACTCAGCTCCGAGAGGTTAGTTAGCCAAGGCATTGGCAAGAGAACCATGTATAAAGGTTATTATTTTGTGCATTTCTGGTATTGTGCTAACTCTTCCACAGCATCGTCAAGTTTTTTTTTTTTTTTTTTTTGGTCAGTCACAGCATCTTCAGTAATAGGCTAGTCTAATTAGGCTTTTTACATAGCGGAAGGTAGAACAAATTTGATCCTAACTTTTTATTACAGAAATCAGTAGAGCACAGGCCTCTAATGCTGTGGTGGTCTCCGTGAATTTTTTCTCCGTCCGCGTCACCGTTAAAAACGACCGTTTATCTTGCCATTTTCACTATATGAGCCCTATAAATGGGCTTTTGAGGGTGTGCACAAAGTATGCGTGTTTGCGGGTACAGAAATGCGCACAACTCCACTCTAAATACGGTTACTGTTAGACAAGACATGCATTGTTGACATACTGAAATTTTACCCCAATCAGAATGATGCTTCCTGGAAAATTGCGGTCATCAGTTTGGCCGTTGATTCAAAGGACCCTATAAAACGGCAGTATTTGATGCTTGTGCACCTATTAGGTCACTGCAGGTGACATGTATCGCGGAAAACATTTACGAACATTGAACAATTTAGTCAGGAAACGCTTCTTTGGTGTTGTGAAGTTCCCTTGTCACCGCATGTGCAGGTACGTATGAAATATGATATCCAAGTGAGCACTTTTTTCGGTAGCGATATTTTGGGGGTGTACTTACTAAAGTAGTTGCTGCGTTGTGAGTAGTGAACGGTTTTCCTCAAAGAGCAGTGCACACTCAAGAATAGTATCCCAGTTGTGTCATATCAAAAGTTCATTGAAATCGCTTTTGTGCTTTTGTCACAAACAGCCAACGAAAGTGCAGTCTGTTTAATAATGGCTGAATATGCGTAATGATGAGAGTAGGGACACTTGATTGGTTGCTGTGATAAGGTGTATCCGCGAAAACAAGTATAATATGATGCAAATATTCGGGCACATGCTCGGTGTTTCAGAATTATCTTCCAGAACTTGTATGAGAGATTATTGCTTATAGATGGCCGTTAATTGAAGCTATCAGTTCCCTATATGGGCTGAAAGCGGTGCTCACCAAAGAGCCTGCCATAATTGCTACACTTGATGCAATTTCCTTTTATACATTTGTCTTGGAGGAAAAGACAATGACTAGTCGTATGAAGAAAGATCCGTGAATCTAAACAAGCACGTCTTCTTAACAGCGGTCATTATTTTTACCCATTTTTTCCATTTCCTTCATTACATGCTGCGTGGGGGGTTAGTTTATATTTTGCTGCTAGCAGCCACCAGTTTTAACTTGCCATTGTTTTACTTATTGGAAAAAGTAGAGTGATTCCAGGAGAAGGAAAACGTGCATCCCACATCAAATTTCATGAACTCTTCACTGCTTGAAATAGGTGACTTAAATTACCTTTTTCTAATTAAACAGAGCATTAATTGCTACGGGGGTAGGTTACCAAGTAGCCAGATATGACGGCCACAGTGTACACAGCGTTTTGTGTTATTGACCAACTTTTAGAGTAGAGGCTTGGCACTTACGTGTTACTAGCCCATCCACTATGTCCCTTTGGCTGTGAGGGGTAATGACGGGAATCCATATTGTGGTTGGGTTCAAAAATTGACTATACACAGCAAAGATTACAAATGACGCCGCTGCAGCAGGTATTGTGCACACACTTCAAGTTTGACTACTGGATCTGTTAGGCCAGACACCCTGCGGTGGTCCAACGAAATGACAACAGATTTGCCTGTAGCAGCTCTCAGTTATCAAATCTTCCTTTTTCCATATAGACGCCAATTCTCTTACTGATGGGGACCGGGCTGACATATTACGCTGCTGCAGCTGCTACGCTTGACAGATCATTTGCAGACGCACATCATGCTTTAGAGAAATGGTCCAGCATCCTTAAAATACTATTACAAGTATACCTTTTTGCCTCAAATTCTAACGCACTCAGAAAATGTCGGACATTTTCATTAATTCCTGTTTTGGGGTACAGGTACAGAAATTAGATAAACTTAATATGAAACTTCCAGAAAAATAATATTACACAAATGCAAATAAAAAACAATACACACAAAAGCAAATCTGTGAAATCTCTTTCATTTTCAACGTTTTTTTCCTTGGGAACAAACGCCGTTATTTTGCCCTTTTTTGGACATTCACAAATTTACAAATGAAAATTACTGGCATACATTACTGGCAAAATGTGATGGAGAGTATGTAGAACACAACATCAAGTCTACAGTAGTAAGTGGCTGAATTCATTTCAAGTCTTATGAGGTATGTTAATCACACGGCAAACATGTTTACAAGGTCAAGGTCATCGGTTCGTCTGTTTACTCCCAAACATTTTGCTTCATCGCTGTGTTAGAATAAGCAAAAGAACAAGCAGTCACAAGCACCAGGCAAAACAAAATTAGCACAAACGATGTTTGTATGAGAAGATTTCTTGTGGACAACTTTGGTGACCTTGACCTTGGGAGTAAAGGTCATAGAGACTGGGTGAAAATTTTGTAAATACACCTTTTGACATAACATTTGCCTAATATGCATTGATAAGAATTCCTTTCTGGTGCCCTTTAGTAAAGGTCAAGGTCACGCTTGAGTTATGAAGATTTTGCAGTCATATTTTTGTTCTGAGGATGTTGTGAACTCACCAAACCACGGGGACAAAAGTTAGCAGCACCAAAATGCTTATTCTGAGCGATGAAGTAAAATGTTTTGGGCTAAACAGACAAACCAATGACCTTGACCTTGAAAACATGTTTGCCGTGTGATTAACATACCTCATAACACTTGAAATGAATTCAGCCACATACTACTATAGACTTGAGGTTGTGCTCTACATAATTTCCATTGCACTTTGCTAGTACTGAACTAGCAGCCATTATTAAACAGGTTGCACTTTCGTTGGCTGTTTGTGACAAAAGTACAAAAGCGATTTCAATGAACTTTTGATATGACACAACTGGGATACTATTCTTGAGTGTGCACTGCTCTTTGAGAAAAACCGTTCACTACTCACAACGCAGCAACTACTTTAGTAAGTACACCCCCAAAATATCGCTACCGAAAAAAGTGCTCACTTGGATATCATATTTCATACGTACCTGCACATGCGGTGACAAGGGAACTTCACAACACCAAAGAAGCGTTTCCTGACTAAATTGTTCAATGTTCGTAAATGTTTTCCGCGATACATGTCACCTGCAGTGACCTAATAAGTGCACAAGCATCAAATACTGCCGTTTTATAGGGTCCTTTGAATCAACGGCCAAACTGATGGCCGCAATTTTCCAGGAAGCATCATTCTGATTGGGGTAAAATTTCAGTATGTCAACAATGCATATCTTGTCTAACAGTAACCGTATTTAGAGTGGAGTTGTGCGCATTTCTGTACCCGCAAACACGCATACTTTGTGCACACCCTCAAAAGCCCATTTATAGGGCTCATATAGTGAAAATGGCAAGATAAACGGTCGTTTTTAACGGTGACGCGGACGGAGAAAAAATTCACGGAGACCACCACACTATTAGGGGCCCGTGTTCTACTGAAATCAGTAATAAAAAGTTAGGATCAAATTTGTTCTACCTTGTTCAGCAATTTTCCTAGCCTATAAGGTCTGAGATCATTTATTGTGGCGATCTGGGATTGTACTTAGAAAGCTCGTTTAGCCAGGTTAGTCGCGCTGAGATCTAGAGAAATATGAACTGACTATTGCTATACGCTCATTTGTAACGTGCTTAACCTAGCTTATAAATACCATCCCAGAGCCTCACCCAGATGCTTAAAGAACAGCTATATGTTCTCACCAGCAACAGTACCGGCACTGCAATTACTGCAATTACTGAGCAGGCCGAGGCTGTTGGTGGTTTCATGGCGCTGTGCTTGATCTACCTCAACGTCGTCAGTTTTTCGCTGTGCAGTGAATCTTTTGTGGCATTTGCATTACTACCAGATTTGTCAGTTTTGTTTTCACAGTCAGTGTCTGTATCGCTGAGAATGTTTGAGTAGTGAACTGCACGGCATAAAAACTACAACAACAAAACCGTTTAATTCCGCACCACCAAAGGTCCACGGCGCACCAGAAGTGATGCCTGGACGTATCTGACAATTCGTCTGGAAACGGCGGTGGCGTATCCTGATCACGTGACATCACGCGCTGTATGTATGATGATTGTGTAGGAATATTGTCGTTATATTGTTGATCAATTGGAAAAACGCAAACACATGCGGGTTTGTGACTGTATAATCATGTGTATCATCATTTCCAGAAACCGGACTGAAAATAAACTGACATGGTTAAGCAGCAAGAGGCTGATGAAAAGGATTTTTTGTTATTGTTTGTTTTAAACAGCAATAGAAACACCCTATGGATTGGTCAGATTACGCTGTTCAGGTCAGAATGTTTCTAAACCCAATCAAGCACCCAGGGAGAAAAGCAACCCCCCCCCCCCCCCAACAGTCTAACGTTGCAGCTTGCCAGGAGGTTGGGCACACAGGTGACCTTCAACCCACTCCGTTCAATCCCAGGCACAGGTCGGAAAACTGTTGTGAATCGTAGTTTCGAATCCATGACTTTTATTTGCCCACATTGCTATCATATGCTTTTAGTATATATATATATATATATATATATATATATATATATATATATATATATTTATATATAATCCCACAAAAGAACCCTACGCTATTAAGCGATTATTAACCAGTTGAGAACTTGAAATATGGCAAAATGTTTTTTGGACCGCGGACGATTTGCGTTTGTTCAGTTCTATATGTTATTTTGGTATGTGGAATGGGTCGAAGATTTCCTGTGTTGGAACAGCATGTTCTGGCTAGGGGATTTAGGTCACGACGTGACGCGAAAAGCGACTAGAATATAATTTACGTCATAAGAGACGCGGTTCGATCTCAGAATTATGGTACAGTGGTAATTTGATAATTCAGTCGCCAACGATTTTCGGCATTACCGTTTTGAGGGGCCACTTTCGTATACCTACCAAAGAGAAAAAGACGAGAAAAAGACAAGAACAACAACAAGAACAACAACAAAATACCACCACCACCACCACGTTTTTTCATTTCTTTATTCGTGTAAGCCGTTTGGACTCGACTTTTCAAAACTGTACAGATACAATGGCACAAAGCCAAAGTTATATCACTGGTTTGGTCACGGGTTAATTGTAACCCTAACTCCAAGCCTTGGCTCAAGCTTCAGGCTTGGCGGTTCACACCAGATTTTCCATCCCATTTCCCGGCCGTCTGCCAACTGGAGGAGACTGATGGCCTGGAGTCAGTGAAGTGGACAGGTGATCATCACACATCCGACTTTCCTCTCTCAGGCATCAGCTAAACCTTGTCCTCTTGCGCAATCCGCACTGTCTTCACTCGACAGTGACATTCTCTCTCTGTCTCTTCAGTTCTCTCTGTCTTTGCGAATTCCCCCCCCCCCAACCCCCTCCCCCTCTCTCTTACCATCCATGGGGGAGCCGGGATAGCCGAATGGTACAGCACTGGACTTTCAATGTTCAGGGCCCGTATGTAAAAGTCGAGGTTAATTTAACGCACGGCTACGGGCCCAACCCAAGCTAGGACGAAAGAAACCTAAAAGCAAAAATAAATAAAACAGGAAGCAAAGAAAGGAAGAAAAAAATCCCTCTATAACGGCTCAGACACCTTCCTGAAATGGGCCCCTTCCTGATTTAAAAAAACAACAACAACCCCCCCCCCCAAAAAAAAAACAAACAAACAAACAAACACAAAAACAAAAAAAAACCCCAACCAACCAAACAAACAAAAACCCCAGAAAATATAACCCTAGAGCTAGTTTAATTCGAGGTTAGACTCTAACTCGGGGCTAAAAGCCCTAACCTCGACTGTTACATGCGGGCCCTGGTCGCGAGTTCCAATCCCGGCTGGGGCCGGTATTTGTGCTGGCCTTTTTCTCGTTGCCCCGTCTTTGATATCACCCATAGTAGAGGAAAAGGATGTTAAACTCCCGAACACCCACACACCCACCCTTTCTCTCCTTGTGTGTGTGTGTGTGTGTGTGTGTGCGCGCGCGCGCGCGGAGGCTTCTCTTTGTGTAGTTACTCAAGCGATTGCTTCCTGAAATTGTGCATTGAGCATACATGTGTGTAGCGAAAGTAATCGGGCCATAAATGCCGGATGGAGGGAAGTTGTCTCTTTGCGTAAATCCCTTTCTCACAGTTTTTGTCTTCACTTTTTCTTGATATTTGCGCGAAGGGTGTGTGTGTGTGTGTGTGTGTGTGTGTGTGTGTGTGTGTGTGTGTGTGTGTATTAAAACTCCCTCCCTTTCCTCTCATTACCAGCACGTGAAATAGTCACATGACAGGAAGCAATCACGTGAGTGACCATAATTCGATTCTTAACAACAAACCGGAAATTTAGAAATGAATTCTCCCATAAACTGTAAATTGAACTACCCCCCCCCCCCCCCCCCCCGGCTTACCCCCAAAGACCCCTGAAGACGCCCAGTGTAAATGCCTCGAAATCGTCCCCCTAATTATATCAAAAGACACACATTTGGCCTACGGGCGACTGCCACATGTCCTATGTCCACACAGACAAACGCCCGCATGCCTTAAGTGAATCGTGCCCATGTCTTATTAGAAGTGCGGATCAAAGGCTTTTTCCAAGTCGTTCTGCGACAAAAGTAGTCCGTCGTGTTTTGGCGAAGAAGAAAAAAAAAATCAGACGCCGTGTGTCTCCCAATAGCTGCTGATTGCTTTTTACCTGATGTTTCCGGCGAAACGCCTTCTATGTGTAGCACGTGCCGAGTTAACGGGTCACTTAGGCTGAGATGGTGTTCGCAGTTGACTGCAGGCCTGAGCCACTGATTGGCTGATTGGTCGGCTGACGGAAATGACTGACGAGCAACTCAGCTTCACTCAGTGACGTCAGCAACCATACACTGTGGAACATTTTTTAATCTCGTGCACGGATCTCACTGAGATTCGTGCCAAACATTACTGTGTGGATTCTCTGAAGATGTTGTTCCGGGATGTCCCCCCTGACAGCGTCTTCAGTTTCCTGAAAGAAGTCAATTTGTTTTACAAAATATAGTGCTGTGATATATATATATATATTTAGACTGTCTTTGACCTGTGATGTTCAGTATCTAAAGTCTTGAAGGATATTTCTCATTTAAACCCAATAGATTTTTAGTATATATTTACATCTTGTTTTAACGTGGAAATTTTTATGTTTTAAAGGACCTGACAGAAAGGGACTTTAGCTAGCCGCGAATTAGCCTTTGTTGCTTGCGCGGCGTTAAGCCCTAAATAACTAACTAACTCACTGACGTCAGCCTCTGTACTGGCTAACCCAGACCATAGCCGAGAGAACTAGTGACAAAGAAGAAAAGAACAAACATGATCGGTGACAAGAAAATTGGACGGTTCTGAACAACTTTGAAGTCGTCATGTAACAGTGTGCACAGAAGCGGTGAATTCTGTCGAAGTCGCCGGCACAGTGCATTTTCAGCCTGAATCAGTGATTCTTGTCCGCATGAGTCGCCTCCCTTGCATACACAGACCCGCAGCAAGCATGCATTTTCCCGTGGCAACCCTATGGTCTGCCACGAAAAAATACATGCCTGCTGCGGCAAGGGAGTCCATCAAGTTTAACCCATGTACACCCAGTGTCCTTCTTCACGACATTCTAGAAGAGAGTATGTGCACACGTGTTTTTGTCAAAACTACACATTTTGCTGGTTGAAGAATATCACGAAGTCACGTTCTTTGTTCAGGAAAAGTAATTAGTTTGGTTGCCTCCCTTTTATTATGCTTCTTGCAGCTGCAGCGCCATCAGTTTAGCTCTCCTAAGTTCAACTCCAAAATGATGAAAACGGGTAAAGTGCATAAGGAGTGACCGCTGTTTTGTTGGGAAACTGTTGTGCCACTATTATAATTAGACAGTTGTAGAAGAACGAAAACACATCCTTCGGATATTGATAAACACATTGAACTGCACTTTTGTTTTGGCGGGTCTTCTTTCAAAACGTCACCGTCGTTTTGAAAATAACCCTTGTGACGGGAGGAAGGTTTTACGTTTAAACCCCTCCTCCCCTCTCCTTGCTCCCCCCAATCAAACAAACAAACAAACAACAACAAAAACACATAAATTAAATGTGAAAAGCATGTCAGCTTGCCTGCATTTAAGGAAGCATAGTGTTCCCAAGCAGCACCAATGGTACAGAGTTGCTTGTAAAGTTGGTGTTACTGTGTATGTTCTATATGAATGCTGTATTAACTATACAAATTTCGCTGGCAATATTCGTTACAGAAGAAAAATGTAGGAGGATAAAATAAGAAAGAAAGATTAAAACAATGGGACGATGGTGACTGAAGGGAAAAAACAGGAAAAAAGAACACCCCCCCCCCCCAAAAAAAAACAAACAAAAAAACAAACAAACAAAAAAACACACACACACAAAACAAAACAAACAAACAAACACCCCCCCCCCCCTCCCCAAACAAACGAACAAACACCCCCCCCCCCTAAAACAAAACAAAACAACACACACACACACACACACACACACACACACACACACACACACACAACAACAACAACAACAACAACAACAATCAAACTTTCCAAAACGGTCCCATCTGGACCCGCTTTCTGATTCAGAAAAAAGAAAACAAGAAAAAGAAGAAGAAGAAAAAAACAAACAAACAAACAACCCCAGTGGTACCATGGTGCTATTGGGATTCCCGCTTAGTTTCCGCTTTCCTACAGGCCCGGCTTCATCCCACACACAGGGACGGGTCCACGTACACGACACAAACAAGGGAGAGACAAGTCCCCGACAATCTGGTCAGCGCAGTCAATTAGTGGCCTCAGTGTCTGTCAGCCTGTGCAGCCGGCGACCTTTCCCCCATAACTACATAGACGGTACACGGTAAATGATTACAAATGGCCATCCAGCAACTGTGATGAAGCAGACAAATTACAGTGCCGGCGGAACAGGTAAGGCGTGCGCAAAGCTTAACGACCGGTTACCGGTCCGTCTCCTTCCCCCTCTTGTGGCCGTTCAATGGACTCCATTAGTTTATTAGCCGTTTTTCTTATGGCGCTGAGGAAATCCGACAATATTCTCTCCAGTCTCAGTCGAGCAGCGCTCGGTCGTTGGTTTCCGCGAAAACTCCGCGTCGATAGTTTGATTTACCGCTGGCGCGATTTTGCAGAGTGGTTGCTGCCAAGTGCTCGCGATGTCTAGCCTCATTTGGTGAAAGTGCCTAAGTGGTTATCAAACCCATGGCGTTTATACCCTTCTGCCAAATGATTGTAGAGATGTTGCGGGGGGGGGGGGGGGGGAGTAAGTGGTAAAGGCAAGAAGAAGATCTGCAGTCCTCTTGAAAAAAGGTTCCAAATCCTTATCAAATCCACATAACACTCAGGCTTTTTTTTTTTTTTTTTTTTTTTCCAAATGACGGCTTTCAAGGCTGTTTGAAGTATCACCTAAATGACAGTGAATCCAAATGCCTTGCCGGACGACATTCTTCTCATTCGCTCTTTCTTGCAATTTTCTTGTGTAAAGATGAGATTTTATGCACCAGAATTTGGAGATTTGTAAGCCGCAGTAGATACTGGCTTGCTGAGCTAAACTGGTTTCGCCGTTTGCACTCAGCTACCCAGTCTACACAGAGAGAGAGAGAGAGAGAGAGAGAGAGAGAGAGAGAGATCCACGACGTATTATTAACACGAGAAGGGACGCTAAAATTAAGGATCATCACCGACTACACATAATCTTGACACACCCATACATCAGGACCAGCAACTCTCAGACAAACGGCTCCGCTCTACATGGGTAACCTCCCCGTTGCATGTATTACCTCCCACCGGCCCGTGTCGTAAGCGGGAAACTGGCTCTCGACATCTTGTTCGGGGCAAGAGGACTGCACTCACATTTGGCTCCAAACGCCAGTTCCCTCCCCTTGAGTTCAGTGCAAGAATTCCCAAAACCTTTTTGCATCTTTCTTTCGTGCAGTTAGTTTTTAAACAGTGATTATTTCTACAGTCAAGATGGTAAATGGGCCTGAGCATCTTTTTTTTTTTTTTCTTTCTCTTTTTTGCTGCCACAACTCTTTGCGGGCTCCAGTGGTAGGCTATTCCTCCCTGGTTATGGGTGGAATCCATGGAGGGCTCGGAAGCTGGGGCAGTTTTTATTATGCATGATGATGGAGATGAGGATGATGGTAAGATGATGCTATGGAGGTCCGTGTGGTTTGGGACTGCGGGACACGGCCGCATTCCACGCTTCCTGTCATAAATATCCCGGCATTAACCAGGCCCGGGAACTACGGCACCTGCGGTGCCGGCCGTGTAATCATCCACGTCATAAGACGTGTCATACCAATGGAAGCACCCCCAAAGTCGCACCCGTGAAGTGGGTAAAGCGACAGCCTCCCCATCGGGCCCATAGCACACCCGCTCTGGGTAGGAGCCGACCTAGGTAGAAAAAAAAATAATCCCGCTTACCTCGGCTGGGACTCGAACCCGGGTCTCCCGGTCCATAGTCCGAAGTGCTATCCACTACACCACGGGGACCGGTGGGCCTGAGCATCTTGAGTTTGAAAAGCACCTGGTCCCTGTTACCCGATTTCTGTGCCCGACCGAAAGTTCAGAATTTGTTTTCGACCGGCCCTCGTAGTGTAGTGGTTAGCACTTCGGACTATGGACCCGGAGACCCGGGTTCGAGTCCCAGCCGAGGCAAGCGGGATTTTTCCTACCTAGGTCGGCTCCTACCCATAGCGGGTGTGCTATGGGCCCAATGGGGAGGCTGTTGCCACACAGCCGAGCTTCACTCACTTCACGGGTGCGACTTTGGGGGTGCTTCCCTTGGTATGACACATCTTATGATGTGGATGATTACACGACCGGCACCGCAGGTGCCGTAGTTCCCGGGCCTGGTTATTGCCGGGAAATTTATGACAGGAAGCGTGGAATGCTGCCCTGTCCCGCAGTCCCAAACCACACGGACCTCCATAGCATCATCTTACCATCATCCTCATCTCCATCATCATGCATAATAAAAATTGCCCCAGCTTCCGAGCACTCCGTGGATTCCACCCATTACCAGGGAGGAACACCACTGGCGCCGGCAAAGAGTTGTGGCCAAAAAAAAAGGAACAAAAAAAGGAAGGTTTTCGTGACTGAGGTGAAAGTCAAGTTCAGTTTTGGTATAGGTATCTTTGGATTCATTTTTTTCTCATCCATTGAGAATGGGATCTACAACCAGTCTCTGTGGAAATGGCAAACGGTACAAAACCTGCTACAGAAAGAAGTATCAAGTTTGTACAATTGCAAACCGACTGAGAAAAAAACAAACAAACTAGTGTCATCATCGGTCAGTTCTGAAGCAAGGCGCTTGCCCTCATGATAAACAAATTTAAAAACAAACAAACAAACAAACAAACACCCAACAACTGTAGTTCTGGAGAAGGCAGCAAAACTGAGCCGAAATATCAAAAGATGTTATGTTTTCCTATTTACAATTTATATCGTGAAAAAGAAAAGGAAATTCACGATTTTCGTCTTTCGCAAAATATACATTATTGAGCCAGGGATGTCGTTTGGGGTCGAATCTCGGCTAAAAGCCGAAATTTTTTCGAAAAAGCCGATAATCTGTCTGTCATGTCGGCTGGCCGAGCCGAAGTTTTCACGAGTGAATCGGCTCGATTATGTCCGTTTCTACGAGATTCCTGTGCTGGCTGGACTAATTTCCAAGAAAACGCAACTTTACAGAACTTCTTTAATTCATGGAGGTGGAGGGAGAACGTAACAGTAGGGAATCTAGTCGAAAAACTTGTGAAACTGCTTCGGCAGAGACAGCCGAAACTTTCTGTAAAAAGCCGAAACTTTCATGGCTGTTTCGGCTAAATCGCCGAAGAAAAAAAAATCCTGGCAACATCACTGTTGAGCATGTCACAAGTACGTCGAACTGTTTTTCTGTACTTCCTCCAGTGCAACCGCGAAACTGTTTAAACCAAATATACATTTTGTTTAAATTCTGCACTACACATACTACATTGCGTTCTGGTCAAATTAACACCTTCATGCACCCTCCTGCTTTTTTGTTTTTTTTACCGGAACTGTTCCATAGCTGTTGAAGTAAACGAATACTGCTGACTGAACTGAAGTTTGCCCTTCGAATGCCCTCGACAGAGACCTTCCAAGGAAACCAGGGCAAAAGAAAAAAAAAAAGAAAGAAAGAAAGAGAGAAGAAATGTGGATAGTGAGCACTGAAGACTGGTGTGCTAGAACATACACCGACAAGTAAAGCCATCCATAACGTCAAGTAGTTGCTCAAAACATCGCGCCAACAAGTTCTGCCGGTTCCGCTGTCTTTGCCGATCCAGATTTTCAACAAAACCTCTTGGCGTTTGTGTCAGTCCGGACCGGAATACAGACGAAAGCCTTTGATTGTAGGAAGCCGCGTGGCCCACTGGGATGCTCTTGAACCTGGCGGCGCGACTGAACATGTACCGTTACAAGTTTGGCTTTAGTCGGACAGTCGTTTGTCGAAATGTGGTGATTCGTCAATCTGACGGAAATACGGGAAACATTGTACATGTAGTTTTCAAGATGCGCTGGAAAATCGTCAGGGGGAAAAACACCGAAAAACACAACAACAAAACAAAAAACAAACCAAACAGCAGCAGCAACGACAACAAATACCCCACCCCCCAAAAAAACAACAATAACAAAAAAAAAACCCAACCCAAAAACAAACAAACAACAACAAAACAAAACAACAACCAAAAAACCCAACAAAAAACAAAAAAACCCAAACAACAACAACAACCAAAAAACCCAAACCAAACCAAACAAAAACAAACCACCAAAACAAAACAAAACCCACCACAAAAAAAACAAAAACAAAACAAAAAAACAAACAAAACTGCCACATGGACGACAGCAAATTCCCCCCCCCCCCCCCAACAAAAAAAAAAACCCAAACAAAACAACAACCCCCCCTCCCCCCCCCCCCCAAAAAGAAAGAAAATAAATCAAAAAAAGATAACAACTACAACAACAACAAAGAACAAAAACAAACACACCTGACGAATAATAATAAGAAAAGACTATATACGGAGGTGTGTTGTACGATGTGTTTTAGATGTTGGTTTTACATTACTGTTTTGTCAGCCTGTAAACAAAACCAAAACCTAATAACATAACGATAAGAAACCCACCGACAAAAAACAAAACAAAACCCCAAACCATAACAAAACAAGCAACAACCACAAAAAGCAAAGAAAGACAAACAAACGAACAACAACAACAACAAAAACCCGCCGCACATACCCATCGTTTCTTGGAGTTCATTCTCCGTTCAACACCCGGGGAAAAAATCTTTAAAATGACTACTTTGGCCTCAAAGACTGGGGCTGTGATATATGTATTTGACAATTCACTTGAGATGGCGATAAATGATGGCAGCATACACTATACATATTAGACAACATCATCTACAGACTTCAACATAAGTCAAGGACCACTTGTAAATTTGGCTACAATTCCTGGAAGATGTCCGTGCAGCACATGGTGGTTTTTCAGCTTCAGTAAGCTTAGCAGGATGCATTGTTAACCCTTTAACACTTTCACAGCAAAAAAATTTGAAAGATTCCTTGATCTCTATTTTTTGTGAATTCTTAAAAATTAGACCTGTCTGTCAAGGTGGTCCTTGACTTACGTTGAAGTCTGTAGTATATGCCGTTGAATTCCGGAAAGAATTCTCGAAGGCAAAACAAACAAACAAACAAACAAACAAACAAACAAACTAACAAACAAGGGGAATAAAAGACTTGTTATTATAACCCCAACACACGAGCATGACGTTCAAAATTTTCCCTCTCTCTCTCTCTCTCTCTCTCTGCGACAACCACGACCACACCTTCTCCACCATGACGCCGGCTGACTTAGCTGAGGTCGTGACCCTTGACCCCGGATCGTGTCGCCTCAAAAGGAACCCCAAACAAGCAGATTAGCCATAGGATACCCGGGGTGGCTCGCTACCCGACGTCTCTCTCTGTAAGGCCACCCGATATTTGTACCCATCGGCGACTGTCTACTCGTGTATACGACTCGTCTCGCCATTCAGCTTCCGCTCGTCTGCCGGGAGGAGATCATGGCGAAAAGATTTGAGGTTGTTGTGGATTAAGAAACAAGAATTTTGTATGTCTTCGGAATAGCTGAACTCAAAAGGGCTTTTTTTTTACCGTCCACCCTTTTTTCTCCCTGAACCACATTAAAAAAAAAAATCTTCATGTAACAACACGACCTTGCCCCACACCTCCACTCCAACTTCTTTCTCAGTTGCCTCCCTTTTCCCGCCGTCTTTTTGTGGTTTGTTTTGACGAGACTTCTGTCCGCCGGTAAACTGGATTTCAAAGCGCGGAAAAACAGCCGCCCCTTTTTTTCCCGCTAAAATAAAAAAGTAAGACTTCAAACAATGATTTAAAAACGAAATCACTGTGTCGCAGCGCCCCCCCCCCCCTACTTTCTCTAGCTGCCGAAGTGGCCTCCCTTTTCCCACGGCATTCTAAAAGTTTGTTTTGACGTTATTTTTTTTTTTTTGAGTATTTTTAAAATGTAGTTTTTGATATTGCAACATACACACTCAGTTAACTCAAAAGGTACAGGAAGAGTCTTGTTTATATACAAATTTTGTTCAAAACAGATTTGGTAAGGTTTAAAACAAGGTACAACCTCCTCCCCCCCCCCCCTCCTTCCTTCTCGGCCCACCACCCCCATCCGTGTTTGAAATCTGAACAAAAGATACCAAACGTCCACCTACCAACCCTATCTGTGTGAAAGATATCACACAAGATTCAACATCTCAAAAGGAAGCTCGACCGTCCTTCAGGATACCCATACCCCAGACTGCTGGAGTCCAACGTGGAAGACCTACCTGCGCTCTGGACGTGGAGACGTCTTCCAGACTCCGGGACAACGTCCTGCGTAAACTTTGCCGCGCCACGCGACCCTCGTCGCTCTGATCAAAGACCTGAGAGCTGTGAAAACGGAAATACAACCCGCCGCCTAGCGTCGGGCGCTCGACGCTTTGCAGGAGAACGTCGTGCGTGCTGTGGGCGAGGGAGATGAAGAGGGACGGGAGATAGGGGCGGGGAGCGGGGGTTTGGGAGCGAGGGGTGGGGGAGTTACGGGTACAAGACAGGGTGCAGGAACAGAGCTTTAACCTCCGTACGTAGTTGCTGTATGGTCGTCTCTCTCGTGAACTTACATTGCGCACAGAGTTACAGTTGAGTCTCGCCAAGCTCTGTGGGTACTGAAGGATATGAGGGTGATCATAGGAAGGGAACAGGGAGGGGTGGGGGGGGGGGAGGGGCGCTTCGTCTGTCACAGAGAGGTGGTTCGTCTCCCAAATCTTCCTAAAGCGAGGATGTTTGGCTTGAGAAAGGTCCAAGAAAGATGGCCTCACACATAACTATGTCTACAACAGACATGCTTGATGTTCGTGGGGATACAGGCTGGAGCTGGGGGGCGGGGGTGGGGTGGGGGTGGGGGGTGGGTAAAGGATAGGGCCTTAATTTATCACAGACACGTACCTCGTCTCCCCTCCCTTCTTTGCTGGAGGAGATGTTGAGAAGGGAGCGAAAGATGACCTCAGACATGTCTGAGACATGTTTGATGTAAAAGACCGGAATTGTATCGATGTGACTGAAAGGGGAGGCTGAAGGGGGGGGGGGGGGTGGAAAGGGGCTAAACTGAGAATGTCTCCAAGATGTAACAATGTTCAACATCTCGTCTTGTTCACGTGGTTTTCGGCGCTCACTCTCTCTCTCTCTTTCTCTGCAACGGCAGGTATGAAAACCGACTACTTGACGTCAACTGCCTCTACTGTTGTAAAATAAAGTTTCATTGATTCATTGATTCATTGATTCTCTCTCTCTCTCTCTCTCTCTCTCTCTCTCTCTCTCTCTCTCTCTCTCTCTCTCTCTCTCAGGCTCTCCACTTCTCATAGCTCCCCGAGGCCTGAAAAGTCTCCAGAATGTTACACCACTGCGCAGTTTTGACAACCAGCCCTTAGTCCGGATTTTGAGACCGCTAAACCACAATGTCCTCTTGAAGCTGACAGGCGTTGTGGGCAAGTTTCTGGTGTTCGGTGTGTCGCGGTGCACGCCGGGTGTGAAAGCTGGAAGCAGGCGGCCCGAAATAAAACATGGCCACCCTATCCCATAACTCTTTGCGACAGAAGTGCGGTTCCCACTGAGATGAAGGACCTCTTGTTTTATGGACCTGCCCGATGGTGATGTTCTGCTACAAAACAGTCTGCTCGGCCTCGCATGTAGTTGGGCCTCGCATGTAGTTGTGAGATTGGTTTTTGCTGAGTCTGAATTCCCCCCCCCCTTTTAAAACCAACGGATAGATATCATTTTCAGGGCACACATGAAGACACACGGGATAGTAACTCAGTGATCCACTCGAAAATTAATTGGACCTTCTCTTGTCTACGTATCGTCCATGTCACATTCCCTTAAATACCACCCTGGAATGTCCTGGTGTAAATGCAGAAAGCAGACCATCGCGTTTTAACAGTGGCGAG
This sequence comes from Batillaria attramentaria, assembly GCA_018292915.2. NCBI lineage: Eukaryota > Metazoa > Mollusca > Gastropoda > Batillariidae > Batillaria > Batillaria attramentaria. The sequence goes on from JACVVK020000834.1 coordinate 38,550, forward strand.
TTGACCCTACGTTAAATCATACATTTCATTTGTACGGGCAGCTGGGCCAGAGAGAGAGAGAGAGAGAGAGAAATGCTTTATCGTCCAGTTGAGGCTCGGGGGGACGGGCGGGGGGGGGGGGGGAGAGAGAGAGAGAGAGAGAGAGAGAGAGAGAGAGAGAGAGAGAGAGTGCTAAGACAAAACAAACTGTTTTGTTTACAGAACAGAACAAAAACAAAACAAACAAAATATCACAAATTAGACAAAAGAAAAGAAAAACAAAACAAAGAACAAAATAACTTGGTACAAGTGCGTCAAATTTGTTTAGGACAGAAATGGGCGGTCGGTGGTGTAGTGGTTAAGACTTAGCCACAATGTGAGACGTCAGGTTCGAGTCCCACTCCGGGCACAGACTTTTTCTTTCTCGTATGTGGCACCGTTCATTCGGGCCGACCGTGGCGGGTTCTCTCCGGGTACTCCGGCTCCCCCCCCCCCCTCTGCTTTGGAAATGTTTACCCACAACATTAAGAAAAAAAATTCAATTCTAAAATTCCGAAACTGAAATTGCTGAGCTGGCCCTTTGCGACACGTGATTGTTATGTCTTCGTGTCAAGTGTCTGAGAGAATGCCTGTGATTCACGTGAGCGTGCGTGTTGGGTTTATCTCGCGGCGCTTTGAGCCAAATATTTGGGATAAAGCGCCTGTATAGTGCGATTATTATTATTATTATTATTAGTGCGTGGCATCTTGCAAATACCCATGGCTGGCTGGGAGTAACAGGGTCGACAGTTTTGCAGTCGTCACGCGATGCTTTGGCATCGAGCAAATAAGTGTGTCAGCAGAGCTTCCGGCTTCTGTCCAGTCAAATTTTACTTTATAGACTGCAGTCCGACTCTCTGGCCTGCGGGCTTGATTGAAGATTGTTTAGCAGGGCCTTTGATGCCGACAATCAAACCGCATTCAATTCCAGCATCACAGATGAGAACGCACCACAGGCGAGAAATAAACCCAAACTCAGCCAGCACCACAAACTCGAACAGGCCCCTTAACTCCCACACACTCTCCACAGAGTGGCCTCCCTTTGAGCGCGGCAAAATGGCGGCGCGAAGATCGAATGAAGGGGGGCTTCTTCTGTGAGAAGGTTCCAGAAGCAGCTATTAACAGCGGTCTGTGTGTACGCGGGGTGCGCGTGAGGCTTTTGTGGTCAAGTTGGGTGGGTTTTATGACACGTTCATGGTCGCTGCGGATTTTGCGGGCGAGGTTTGGGTGCTTGAAGAGAGTGTCTCTCCCTTTCATGAATCTGAGAAACCCTTGGTCCCACTGGCACTCCAGGAGAGAGAAGATCACACAAAACTTGTTATTATGGCTGCCTGTGCGTGTGAACTCTCGAGTGTTTTTGGCTCAGGTTGCAAGTTCCTCGCGAGCATTTTACAGAGAAAAATTGGAAACATTCCTGATGCCACCTTCGCAGTGCAAGTTTTATTTTCAGATCGGGTTTAACTCTTTTGTTTCTGTTTTTTTTTTATGGCCGTTTGATTTTTCAAATCATTGGAAAAATGAGCTAGAAAAAAAATAAAATCAGCTAGAAATATTGATTTTCTAGCTGATTTTTATGTGTTTGTGTCTTTCAAATCAGCGATGAAAGAATGATACGCAAAAACCAAATCGGACACACACACACACACACACACACACACACACACACACACACACACACACACACACTTTTCATACAAAACGAAAACCGAAACATTTTTTAAAAAAGAAGAAGATGAAACAGCTAACAATCACAAAATACAATCCCCTACTTGGTTAGGCAGATTAGATAGATAGATAGATAGATAGATAGATAGATCAAATTGAGCGTGGCGTCAAGTTTGGTGTTTATATGAAGGAATCTGTTCGGCGAGTGTGCTAATTTGTAGTAATTTTTGTTTTCACCCAAAGCGTGATTTTCGCAATTTTTGTATCTTGTAGGGAAAGGTGCATGCCGGGGAGGTGCAAGAGGACTTTTTGTGTACAAGAAAGGCAAAGGTGACGCGAGTGGATTTACATAAAGTGGCTTTGTGGCCTGAACAGGAAGTAGACTAACATTACTCCAGTGAGGCCTGAACGTAAAGGAGACTGAATTTTTGAAACTCCTGCCAGGTGCGTGCCCTTGAATGGTCTTCGCATGGTAAATTTTGTTTCTAGATTGAATCATTTTTAAGGGTGACTAATATACCTGAGGCTAAAAGGGAATATATGGGCATTTTGAGACCTCGTGCATTTGTATTCTTTGACCACAGCAGCACAACAGTTCATCGTCATTAAGAATAATTCGCCTGTTACACCTGACGATGTTCTGGGCAACGTGTGGTTATTACCGGAGCTCGCGGCTTGCAGCCGATGTCGAACCAACTTTTCTTGGGGCTGATTGCGGTGAATAGTTATTAGCACTGATGGCACAGCAGGGACGAGTCTGGATGAGCGGTTAGAGAAAAGCTGGATTTCATTAGATTGTCTGGATTGTCGATACTCTCTCTCTCTCTCTGTACTCTGTAGGATTTTGTATTTGGGGCAAAGAAAATCCCAGTACTGACTTATTCACATCACGTATTGTTGTTGTTTTTGTTAGTTTTTCTTTTAAAACTGTAAAAAAAAATCTCCTCAAGGTTTATCTGCACTGCTCACTTATCACATCCTTTTTTTACCGTCTATTGTTCTTTACAAATTGGTCATTTTTGTTTTTAGTATTGCTTGATATATGTATGTAGTAGCATGTCGTTGTAGTAGCATGGTCGTGTGTGTGTGTGTGTGTGTGTGTGTGTGTGTGTGTGTGTGTGTGTGTGTGTGCTCTACTTAGTTGGAGCTTACTTTGTATATATTGCCTAGCCGCAAGGACAAGATGTAAGACAGGTCTGCGTACCTAATCTTTTATCCTTGTAAAATAAAGTTTCGTTCGTTCGTTCTCTCTCTCTCTCTCTCTCTCTCTCGGGGAGCCGGGATAGAAGAATGGTAGAGCGTTGGACTTTCCTTGCTCGGGTCGTGAGTTGGAATCCCGGCTGAGGCCAAATATTTGTGCTGTCATTTTTCTCGTTGCCCCGTCTTTGATATCACCCATACGTGGCGGAAAAGGACGTTGAACTCCCGAACACCCACCCCCACCCACCTCTCTCTCTGTCTCCCCCCCCTCTCTCTCCCTCACACACGCACGCACGCACGCAAGCACAGCCTATGGGCAAGGATCGGTCAGTGTCTGAACGTTGGATTACTAGAAAAGTGGGGAGTTCGATAGCCGACTGGGTTAACAAAACCTTGGCTGCTTCTTGTTGTTGTTGAGAACCTCCGTCTCAGTGGAAGATGCCTTACTGACGCCATGGCTCACCCTCTCTCAATTCCTACAAAACAACAGCAACACCACCGCCACCACCACCAGTCACCACCACCAACAACCACCACCATTTCGACCGTCGCATCTGGCAGAATGACTTAAGCGTCGTTGATTGTAACAAGCTTTGAGTTTTGTTTTTTGTTGTTGTTTTTTTTAAAAACAATTTGACATTGTGTAGATTTGGTTTCTGAGTCCAGTCGATGCACTTGCTCCTGAAAAAGCCGAACCAAAACCTTTTCCTAATATATATGATCCGTTCACCCGTCTGACTCCAGACAAACCTGTATGATTCCCAGACCACTTTTCATTCGATCACTCGCCCGGCTCAGCCAGGGGCATCATTGCTGATTAACGCTAATCGTCGTTTACGCTCCATTCAGCTCCCCCCCCCCCTCCACCTCCTCTCATCACCCCCCCTCCCCCCTCCTCACACACCCCCTCCCCCAACACACTGTATCACGGAAGAGGGAGGGAGGGAGGAGGCGGACAGGGATGTGCTGAGGGGCCTTCAATAAGCTCGTTCTCTGGCCGCATGGTTTCCTTTCCAGCTTCAGTTATGCCCAAGGCTCTCCAGCTGGCGCAGTATACGACTCCACTCGGCAAGACCCGAGGCCAATACCAAGAAATTCCAGGAAAAGCAATACCAAGAAATTCCAAGAAAAGCAATACCAAGAAATTCCAAGAAAAGCACATTAGTGTATAACACTGTAACTGTAAGCTATCCCTTATGTTGTCTCTGTCTCTAAGCACGCATTAGGGGAGACGGGATAGCCGAGTGGTAGAGCGTTGGACTTTGAATGCTCGGGTCGTGAGTTCGAATTCCGGCTGGGGCCAGCCAGATATTTGCCCTGGCCTTTTTCTCGTTGCCCGTCTTTGACATCATCCACACGTGGTGCAAAAGGAGGTAAAACTCCCATCCCACCCCTAAACTCGCATTAAAATTTTCTGCCCGTCTTGAACAACGTCAGTTTGTTAACTTGCAGTATGGTTATGTACTATGAGGCCCTGGGCAGAAGTCAAGCGAGAAAAGAAATCACGCTGCCTAGCTAGCCAGCATCCGGGCATCTGTCAAGCGTGTCTCGTAGTGATGGCTGCCACGCTGTCAGAGCCAATCACGGCTGAGACCGGCGATGACGAAACTCAGACACAGCGATCACGTCGCCCCTAACTGAGTATGATCAAAGCGAAACACAAGTGAATTTCGGCCCCCACTGCGAAGTTCACGGACTCCAGTGGTGATGACGGTTTTGTGCGGTGCACAAAAATTTATATCACATGCATATGGTGATGTGGTTAGTGGGACACGAAGTTTGTTGTTGGTTTTTTTTTTTTTTAATTTGTCTTCCTAATCAGGGCACGGTACCTTGAGTCAGTACCACCCGTGATACACGTCTAGGGACGAAATACCTGGGGCCTTTTGCATCAAAAGGGGTGGGTGGGTGGGTGGGTGTTTGGGGGTTTCACGTCCTTTTCCACCACATACGGGTGATATCAAGGACGGGGCAGCGACGAAAAAGTAGCACAAATATTTGGCCCCAGCCGGGATACGAACTCACGACCCGAGAATTAGAAGTCCAACGCTCTACCGCTCGGCCACCCCGGCTCCCCGCATCAAAAGGGACTGGACTAGTCGGAGACACAGCTCTCGGCTCAGACTAGTCAATAAACGACTATCTCAGAGAGAGAGAGAGAGAGAGAGGTGGTCACTTCCTGGTGTTAATACGAGGTCAATAAACACCTGATACACACACTTTCCTACCTCTCCAGAAGGTCCGAACATGGGCAAAAGGTGGTTTCGTAGCAGGGTGAGAATGTTCCTCTCGCAGACAAGGTCTAAAGATGCAGGAGATAAAAAGGCGAGGGAGAGAGAGGGGAGTAGGTGGGTGGGTGTGGGTGTTTGGGGGTTTAACGTCCTTTTCCGCCACATACGGGTGATATCAAAGACGGGGAAACGAGAGAAAGGCCAGCACAATATTTGGCCCCAGCCGGGAATCGAACTCACGACCCGAGCATTGAAAGCCCAACGCTCTACCATTCGGCCATCCCGGCTCCGAGAGGAGAGAGAGAGAGAGAGAGAGAGAGAGAGAGAGAGAAACTGGCTACTTACTGGTGTACTACAAGAGGTCAATAAGTAACTATCTGAGAAAGACCGCGACTGACAGTACTGGTTACTTACCGTGGCTGATCAATAAACGGCTCTCCTAGACACAGGCAGATAGAAACAGAGCACTGGTCACTTACAAGTCTTTACAAAAAAAAAAAAAAAAAAAATTGTTTTACGGAATGACGTGCTTCTCTGCCACAAAAAATGTAAGATTACAAAAGTCACAATAACTGAGTCATGCTGCTTTTATCGTTACTAATAGTAAGAGTTTTTTCTTTTGTTTTGTGAATCGTCAGGCTGTTTTTTCGGGATTTCTGTCCATTTGTTTGTTTGTTTGTTTGTTTACGTTTTGTTTTGTTTTCGTAATCCCTATGGCCCAGTGTGTCATGACTCTACTCAAATGTCATGTTAAGTCATGTATGTATGGTATGGTATGGTAGACTTCTCCTCGGCGCACATATCCATCTCTGCTGAAATGCTCACGGCGCCGCAGGGCTGGGGGACGAAGCAGTGAAAGCCTGCTGCCGTTAAGCGCTACTTTGTGTGCAAACCTCCACCCTGCTATTCACTCTGGTGCGTGCGACAGTATTTCTGTTTACCACGCCACCGGCCACAGCCTACTCTTCTTCGAAAGACGAACGTGGGATTTTTAGCGTGCACACTTGATGTATGTGCGTGCGTGTGTACACGAAGGCAAGACAGGCACCGCAGACGAGTCTGCACATGGATTTGACTCGATATGGGAAGGGAAAAATCCCACCATATTCCTGCCCACCGGGGACTCGAACCCGGCAGCTCAGGATCCGAAGTCGGATGCCTTAACCACTAGACCAAATCCCCTATGTTTAAGCATATAATGCATGCATGTCGTACTTGTCTTTGTCGTTGTGTGTGTGTGTGTGTGTGTGTGTGTGTGTGAGAGAGAGAGAGAGAGAGAGAGAGAGAGAGAGAGAGAGAGAGAGAGAGAGAGAGAGAGTTGGTTACTCACTGTTGTTTATACGAGATCAATAAATGGATATAATTAAAAAACTTTTGTTTTGTTCTGCCTTTGCGGCTTCTCCCATTTTTTTTCGGGATTTCTCTCCATTTTTGTTTGTTTGTTTGTTTAAGTTTTCCTTTGTTTTGTCTTGCCTTTGTGGCTTCTCTCAAAACTTGAACAGTCAACAACTACTAACGTGTGACAGCTCTCTTCTTATTGTAACATTTATCACGTGCATACTTATGTGTAACTGTTCAGTGGGAAACGAGTTTCTCTCTTGTTCGTTTATTTGTTTCTCCCGTTTGTTCCTTCCTTTCTCTCTTTCTAGAACACGGGGTACTGAAGCTGGAACAGCCGAGCGGTCGAGAGCTGGACTCTCAATGCTCAGGTCGTGAGTTCGAATCCCGGTTGGCAGCCAAAATTTTGTGTTGCCCCCCCCCCCCCCCGTATAAACGCCATTAAGTAACCCTCTCTCTGAAAGAGCCAGTTATTGATTTCGTATAAACACCAATAAGCAACCAACTCTCTCTCTCTCTCTCTCTCTCTCTCTCTCTAATATCCATTTATTGATCTCGTATAAACACCAGTAAGTAACCAACTCTCTCTCTCTCTCTCTCTCTGTGAGAGAGCCAATTACTGATTTCGTATACTGAATACCAATAAGTAACCAGTTCTCTCTCTCTCTTTCTCTCTCTGAGATAGCCATTTACTGATCTCGGCGTATAAACATCAGTAAGTAACCAATTCTCTGTCTCTCAGCTCTGAGAGATATATGTAGACATTTATTAACCTCAGTGTTAGTAAACAAGCAACATTCTCTCTCTTTCACACACACACACACACACACACACACACACACACACACACACACACACACCGCACCGGAAACTGAAGTAACTTACTAACTGTCGTTAACTCTCTGCTTTCACTGAAGGCACTTCCCAGGGTGCCAGGGCTATTGGCGCCTCTCCCTCTCTCTCCTCCCGGTCTCTCACTCCCCTCTCCTCCCGCCACAGTTCCCAAACGAGGGGGGAGGGGCCTCCCTCTCCTGGCGTGTTTACATTACCGCTGGCTCTGACAGCTTCCCTCCCGCGCGGCGGAGAAAAGGGGGCGGGGCCTACACCGCGAGCAGCCGCCTTGTTTGCACACAGCGCTTGTCACAACGCAGCGAGCTTCTCACGGTCACTGACAGCACGGGCCGGAGAAGTTGAGGAGAAAAACTGTCACTGGGCGTTCTTCGTGTGGAGAAAGGGGTTGGTGGGGGGGGGGGAGGGGGGTGTCTCAGTTTCTCTCTCCCTCTCTCTTGTAGCAAGTGCAGATTGACTGACAATTAACTATTGTATGCCACAGTAAATATTTTCCGTTCAAAAGGTTAAGCCGTTAGTTCGCTCCCTCCCCCTCTCTCTCCCCATCTGGGAGCTGAATGGTAGGGCGTTGGACTGTCAATGCTGGGGTCGTGAGTTCGAGTCCCGGCTGGAGTCAAACTGACCTTTGTGCTGGCCTTTTTTCAGTTCTGGTCAGTTTCCCGGTCTTTGGCATCACCCTTACGTGGTGGAAAAGGACGTTAACTTCCCATACTCCCCCTCCCCCTTTCTCTCACAGTAGATTAAGTTTTATTAGACCAATAGTTTTAGCAACGGCAGATACGTAAAACGGCTAGCTATGTGAACAACCGGCTGTGCCCGACACTGAATATCAGTCCGTCTACACAGTTGGAAAACCGGTGAAACCGCTTCAGTTCATGATTCTCAGTCTCACTCAGTCTCAGTCTCTCCCTCTCTCTCCCAACCCACCCCTCTTCTTTGGCTATTCTGCTCCGTGAAGAGAACGGACACAATAGAGAAGAAAGGTAGTGAGAGTGTGTGTGGGGGGGGGGGGGAGCGGGACAGAATCAAGCCGACGTGCACTAAAGATGACGCGACCGCTAGAAGTGCCACTCAAGCCACCGCGAAACTGACATCTTTGAGCTGTCCACTTTCCCAGTCACTCACGCCAAATGCAGTTCGTTTTTCCAGTTCACCCACCCTAATAAACTGGAAGTCCCCCACCCCCTCTTAACACCCCCTCCCCCCCTCCAGTCCATCACTGAGTCTCCTCCCGTTCTCTCAGCCGCTCAATCGTGACCCCACCCCCAGACCAGTGTCCACCGTTATCATTGTCTGCCAGTCATCTCTTTGCACGTCTGGCGTCAGTGGTCAGAAAGACAACTCAGTCGCGAAAAAGCAGCACTGAGACTGAAGAGAGGAAAATCGCTTCTCAGGTTTAGCTGCTGGCTGCTTCAGGCTTTGCTCTCTTCTCGCACATCACAGCGCTGAGGGGGGTGAACGGACCAATGAGGAAGCGGCCTGGCTAATCAGATTTCCATTGCCTGGGTAAACTGACGGCTGCCTGCCTCGCAACTGACACGCCAACTTTCCTTCGCATCACGAGCGCGCGGCGCGTGCTACTGATGAGAAAAGAGAGACTGGGAGAGAGAGAGAGAAAGATTTTCTTTACTGAAGTCAGACTTAGTTTCTTCATCCTTACGTTTGTCGATGCGCTGCTGCCGTTACTGATCTCCCATTGTAGTCATGACACTATGTTTTTCTCGGCTGTCTTCATGTCGTCCGTATCAGCAGCGCGCTCAGTGCTCACGTGAGAGGCGGCAGCACCGGCCCAAATCGGCGGGGAACCAGAGCGTAGAAAATGTGCAGGTGATCTGCAAGAGAGGGGGGTACTTGTACCACGCCACAGTCTGACTGACTAACTGACTTCACCACCACCACCACCACCACCATCAGCTGTGAAATTCGAGACTCACACAGCGGTCCGCTAACCGACGCCTGAACAGAACTGAGAAGAAACTTGAGGGATATCAGCGGAATCATCAAGATCGTAAGTAGCAAATTAAGAAAACGATTCAACAACAGATAAGCTTGGCCGGCTATCTGAAACCAGTACAGTCTCGTCAGTTTAGACCCCCCGGAGGGGGGTTCCACGAAGGGGGGCAGCGGCGCGCAGTATCTGTGTGTGTGCAGCGAAGGGGGGTGGTCTGTCATGAATATGACTTGATGATCAACTGATACCCTCTCGTGTCAGGTAGGTCGCCGCAGAGCCGTTCAAGTGAAGTGAGATCATGGATGAGATGTGGCTAGGGCGGCCGCGTTATCAACATTGGAATCACGACTGATACTTCGAGAAATGCTTCCACGTAACGCCTCCGCATTTCCAACGCAGCTAATACGGAAAGCAGTTTGATACGCGCAGAGAGAGGAAAAGCAAACCCGCTTATTATTACTACCACGAGAAATGTGCATGTTCTTTTGGAGAGAAGTTGTCCTCTTCATATACAGTAGTGCGCAGACTTTTCACTGAGTCAGTGAGAACCGATCGCTATGATGATCTAAATATTACTATTGTTTTTAGACAGCATCTCAGGACACAATTCTTAATCAGCTGTTTATACCTAGGTTTATTTATTTGTAGCCTGAATTACCAGCGCGAAGCAGGAGGAGAAATCTGAAACGAGCTTACACGTGCAGCTGAGATTTTGTGAACATAACTGATGTTTTATACTTGATATCGCGCCTCTCGATATAAACGGCCATAGTTCCACTGGTTTGACTACTATCACAGTTCGGTGAAGCAATATACACACTTAACATTCGCAATATATTGCCGCATGTGTTCGACGAGTGTTTCTTGTGCTTCTATGATTATGATGTTGCACTCGTGTCGGAGTCTCGAGATAACACACTGAAAGCTGTTGTTATTATCTGATATTACACGATCACATTAGCGTTAAAAGTTTGTGTATTTTTTTCCCGCGTCGCCTCGAGATAAACGCTTCCCGTTTTGAGCCAACGCTGAGAATAATTTATTGCTTGAGAATTTATGTCAGTCTACAAGTCGACAGTCTTGTCAGAACCAGCGACTTCTTACACGCTTGTTCCCAGACGCTCAAACTGACAGTGAAGTTGTAGTGGATTTGCCGTAGCGCAGTCCTTCCGCAATCGCGTGTGAGTTCTTCCTCAGAGAAAAAAAAAAAAAAAGCAGAAGAAGAAAAGAAGAACCAACAGCACAAAATGGCATTCCATCCATTCATCTTTCCCCGACCCTCGGACTACGGGGTGGGGTCCCTGTTGACGCCACACCCTTACCTCCCGGGACTGCCTCTCCACCCCCCGGGACTGGCCTCCCCTCTCTTGCCAAAACTTCAGAACGCCATGGGCCGAGCAGGACTGACCCCTGGGGACTTTCTGGCGCACCCCCCGGGGCTGGGCCGTGCCCTGGGGAGGGGCAGCGTGGAACCGAATGACCCGGATGTTCAGGACGACCCTCAGGTGGAGCTGGAAGCCAGGGATCTCTGGCAGCGATTCCACAAGCTACAGTCGGAGATGGTCATCACGAAATCTGGAAGGTAAGGAGACCAGAAATCTGTCTGTCTGTCTGTCTGTTTGCCTGACTGTCCATAATGTGTGTGTGTGTGTGTGTGTGTGTGTGTGTGTGTGTGTGTGTGTCTTTCTGTCTCTGTGTAACATTTTTTTCTAAAATTTCATACCACCTTACCCTGACACTACTGTAAAATGCTTGATGTGCCATGTGTAAGGTAAACTACAGCCTGACATGCATACATGGCATGTCATCGTTGTTTGCAAACCAACAAATACACAAACAAGCTGACAAGCAAACCAACAAACACACTGACAACGCACGAAAATCTGTAACTGATGAAATTTGGAGGACCAGAGGTATACATTATGTTTAGGGGCTTTCTTAAATGGATGGTTAGCCAAGATCATAACTATTGTTACATCATTATCATTATTAGTCCCAGTTCACGCTGACTAGCATTGTGGTTGCCTTCTTTTATATACCGAAAGTTTTGTGATTTACAAAATACACATGTGATGGGCCCTACAAAGTGTGTCCTATTTCTTGTAATTATTGAAATTGTAATTTAGTGAAATAATTATTGTAATTATCAGTGTATTAAGCAACATAAAGACTGGGAGGTAAAAGTAAAACAAAAAGGAA